>JTDE01000771.1:159453-198585 GCA_014338405.1 Paragonimus skrjabini miyazakii
CGAGTTGAAACAGACGCGTAATTTTGCAGCATAAAATGTTCTATTGATGACAGTTGTTTCCGTGTGTGCCGATGGCATGTCTGACCTCACCCAAACTAGCTACTTGTTTTTGTCCGTTTCGCCTTGACAACTCTGTTTCATATAAATTGTTATGTAATTAGCCTGATGATGAATAACCGAAAACGAGCTTGTTCGCTACACTGTTGTTTTCTGATGACTACCCTGGGGATTTTTAACCATCTCGAAATAGTTTACCTTTACAGCAGAGCAACTTAGAAGTTTATACTAGTTCTATTAGTTGGGCCGTTTTAGAACTATGAAGTTCAACACAATCCAGTGGGCGACATGAACAAAGCCGGTATTTCATCAGTCTACACCATGTTATCTCTTCAATATTTTGGTAATGTAAGTGTTTATCGGATGATCTATCACAACTCGCGAAATCTGTCTTTCATTATATTTTCCAGCAACGTATTCTGAAGCCAATGCATGGAATGGCTCAGTATACATCACCATCATCATCATAGACTGCAATATATCAGCGGTTCACAAAAATGCTCAACTGCCACACAACCACGAAGGATAAAAAGAAAAAAGCCTATAAAAGAAGAGAGGGAAAAAGAAGGGGAGAGGAATGGACATAATTACTGAACATACCTACGTCTATATTCAAAAATACAACATCAAGGAGCCTACACCCTGCAAACAAACCTAGCTGTAAGTGAATGTAAGGCATCGTCAGCAAGACAGCTTCCTTAGGGCTTTCACTGCCCCGCGTCATTATGTGCACTCACTTCACAGACAACTCGGTCAAACAACGACAACATTCACGCCACTGAGCTCGGTTAGACGCCACGTCGCCTAATGTCGCAACTCTGTGAGTCGCGAGGGCTCCAGCCTTGGAAGCATACCCGATCTACTGTGACCAACTCCTTCGTGAACGATTTCATTTGTCTACGCCAGGTCATCGTCTGTCCAACTCACACCTTACACAAATCGGCCGCAGCGTCGGCAAACAGTATTTGCTGTGGCAAACGATTAACTGTTATCTGTGGTACATGACCTAACCAACTAGGTCTATTCAAGTATAAGAATTGAACGAAAGAACTCGTTTGACAATCACCACCAAATACCCACCTTCTAACCTCCTGGTTGCTCAGCCGCTGGTGCCATCCAATACCAGCCATTGAGCGCAGACATTAGTGGTCAAATACCTTAGGACGGTTCACGTCCTCTACCCTGAGCGGTCATGTTTTGCTGCCGTGAAGTAATATAGCCCTCACTTTTGTCTGATATACGCACCCGTTAAGCTTCGGAGAGATACCTTTCTGTCGCCATAGGTGCTTCAGATTGACGAACACCGCTCTAGCCTTGAAAATACGTGCCTCTATTTCATTTCCTACACCTCCGCTGCCGCCGCTGATGCAACTTCCCAGATATACAAACCAGTCAACAACCCCCATGACTTCGTTATCTCACATTAAATCTACGTAATCACAGCAATCTTGCAGAAGCACTTTGCATTTCGAGGCTGCAAAGCGCATTCCGAAGTACTTAGCAAAACGTGAAATTACATTTAGCGTTGTTTGCGCTGCATGAAAGTTGTCAAACAACAACACCTTATCGTCAGCATAATCAAGATCAGTCAGTCTTCCACCGGGTGGGAGGTCCATGCCGGCATCAAATGAGTGCCACAAATAGTCCTCCATTATTTCTTCTATAACTAAATTGAACAAAAATGGTGAAAGGGAACAGCCTTGACATACGCCTCTCCTGGTGCTGACACTATCAGATAGTTCGCCGTAAACCCTAACCTGGGCGGAATTATGGGAATAAAGCGTCGACAGTATGTTCACATACTTTGCCGGTACATCCTTGCGGTTAAGCGATTCTGAAGTGTAGATCGATCAACCGAATCGAACACACCTTTATAATCGAGAAATGCAGCGACTGTTGACCGGCGATACAGATGACACTACTCCAGAATTTGACGAAAAGTAAAATGTTATATATATAAATCCGCCTAGGGCGAAACCCTGTCTGTCCTGTCCTAATGTTTACCCCGCGAACTGCCAGAACCCTTGAAACGACTGGAGTCTAACTAATCCCCCTGTATTTTTGGCAACAGCTCCGGGCTTCTTTCTTGAACTTGGGAACTATTATCGAGTAATCCCAGCACGGAGGAATGGTCTCTGTCGTCCACACAAGTTCAAACAACTGAGCCAAGGCCTTTACTAACGCCTCTCTACTTTTGAAACGTACCGACTCGAGATCACCTGGACCGGCGGCCCTATTACGTCTCGCAACCGAAATTCATTTGCGGACACCAGTTTCGGCGGGTGGTTCTAACTCTACCGACCAGGGCGTTATATCAGAAGTTTGTGGAGGCAGCACGATTTAAGTAGAAGGCCAGCTACATTGACCCTCAAAGTGTTCCGCCCAACGCTATAACCTTCTGGACTTAATATATATTAGTGTGCCATCTGCCTCTCTGATAGCTTCACTGACAAACGGTCGCCTGGGACCAGTGGCAAGGATCAGCTTAAAGAGTTTGCCGATGTTCCCTGAGGCAAAAGCGGTTTTCATTTCCTTAACCTTTTCCACTAACCAAGCCTTACGATCAGCTTTAGACTGCGTTTCAGCTCACTATAGATATCTCTTCTATACTTTGTATGCGAACTTCTAGGAAGAATTTTCCGTCTGGCTCCTAACAGTTCCAGAGATTTCGCTGAAATCCAATGTTTGTTTAGCCCATGTACCCCTGTGCCGCTTGGTACAGTACCTGCTCTCTGAATGGTCTGTGAAATTTAAGTCCAGCAGCTATTAGGATCTTCAGAGTGAATACCACTGAGGTCGCTTTCTAAGCTGGCTTGATACTTATGCCTTACCGATGATAAAGTCAGGTTCTCAACAGCCAATCGTTAAAGTCGGTGGGATCGTTGCTCAGCAAAGGCAAAATATGACAAAATACCAACGTATTGTCCGAATCTAAGCATGTGCTCCAATAAAAAGGACAATTTTGAATGGAACCCCGCCACCTATAACTAACGGCTATGTGGTCTGTCTGAGACCAGGCCTGATTCGGAAAGGGCGGGCGCCAAGTATAACAATGACGTGCACGATGCCTAAAACTAGTATTGACTAAAAGTAGCTTATGCTTAGTGCACAGCTGCAACAATTGCCCGCCATTTTCTGATCGGTGTGACACTATCCCAAACCTGCCACCTAGATGTGATTCGGTCTCACCAAAGCGGCTGACCTGGGTATTCATATCTCTGACCAAAGTAACTATATCAGAGCCACGTGTCAACCAAAGGAGAACGGTCAGATCTGAGTAAAATGCGTTTTTGACGCCGACGTCACTACAGTCAGTAGGAGCGTTGGCAGACACAACGAAAAGATTTCCGGAAGCTTTGCCTCTAGAGCTGGCCTTAATTGAACCTGTCAAGTGGGTGGCACAAAGTCTACTGTTAACAGGTATCCAATCTATCAGTGCGGCTGCATCGGTCGTTCTGAGGACTATACTTACTCCAGTCTGACCTATAACGGCGGCCGTGGAGTCACCCGACGTGTATAACCAGTATCGGGTAGATAATGCGGGTGCTGTTAGTTCCATACGTTGACTGCTTTCCTGGATTCTAGTCTCCGAGGTACAGCAGATGTCGACATGCAACGAGTCTAACGTTCGTTCGAGAGCGGCCTGCTGACCTACATGTTTTATCATGCGAACATCGAAATCACTCATGCTAATTCGCATTCTAGGTCTATGCAAGGGACGAGAGAAGCATGAAGCTGAATGACAAGAGACAGAACTTACCGGCTCAGTGTTACCACGGGTAGCTATATCTGTTGTGGGACCTGTGGAGTAACTATCAGAAATGGAGGTTGGGAGGGGCCTGAGAACCAAATTTGATAGGACAGTGGAAGAGGGTTCAACAGTAGCATGCTCCCGCCTATCCACCCTGCTGTGCGTAGCAGATAGGGCAACCCGGTTTATACTGCGAGACGGCCGATGCAGTATGGAATTACTTGCGTTGTGATTATTCGCGGTTGTATGTGGGCTGAGATGCCAAGACCTAAACAGGAGAATCATTAGGTTTCTCAACCAAAGACTTTGGCTCAAAAGCCTGTACCGCAAAGTAGCGGTCGTGTGGCAGTGAACCAGAAATGGTACATTTTCCGAAAGAAGATGCCAACCTTCTTCCAACCCCCAACTGGGAGGACCAGGAGACTGGTTTGTCAGACCTCTACCTATTGGCCTGCCTGGCATGAGTGACTCTATAGGTGCGGTGGCCACACCGTGCAGTTTAGCCCAATAGGTCATCGAGATGCGCAAACCGTCACACCACGTCAAGGTCCAGTCTCATTGTGACAAATTAATTTTCAGTTGCTAAGGGTAACTAACCACATTAAGTAATTCCTTGGTTAGGCCACAACGAGTTGAAACCAAAAGATTTATCATTTTCTCAACATCTCAAATTTGTTGGAGAGCCCTTGTCAAGTAACTAACCCCTGTTTGGATGGTCGAACATACCGAAGCTAACGACATACGCACATCAGTTAATGAATGGCTGAAATGATTCAGCCTACTAAATTAATTCATATATTGTTCACCCCATTCACCAAACAGTGCTAATGAACAATTGAGCAGAAAGCTGTCCTGTTTCACATATAATGAAACTACAATTAAAAAACCCAATTTCCATTGGCTGCAGAGTAGTAGTGATACAACTTCTATACACGTTGTTGTATTCCGGCGTGAACTCTTTAAGAAATTCTTCCTAGACAGTTGATCCCCTGGACCATTTGGTGGATTTCATATTAGACAGTGGGAGGGGTGGGCAGCATAATAAATACGTCAAATGTTCGAACTTATGGCTTAGCTCCTTACCCTAGGTAAAAGAGCACTTGTCGCATCTGGGCATGACGTTTCTCTCGAATGTTTGAATCCAGTCGAAGCCGATATTTTACAAAACTGAAACAAAATATAACGTTTACCAATTGTCCGGCCTCCTTTATAACAACTGTGAGGAAAAGTTGAAGCAAAAAAGTAATGAGTTATCTTTCTGGACGATTACTTCGGCTACATGTTTGATAGAAGATTTTTAGCAGGCCGCCTCTAGTTCAATACTGTAATTCACTACGTGCTTGAGGATGGATTCTGTATGGAAAATCCACATGAAAACGTTCACCCAAAAGTAAGGTTCACTTAAAATGGAAAGCTGGTTGGACCAGCAGAAGCACTGAATTTGACACGGATGTCCGAAATTATCGTTGAGCATTACGTGCTAAATGATACATCAAAGTTTTCACTGATAATGTTTCTTGGCTGTATTGAATAGTGTGCTAGCAGCCACAGTTGACCGCTGGAAGACTAAATTGTTTCCACGACTCTTCCTCATTCTTTTGTCGTATTCAAAACGGTTCACGGCCACGATATAACTTACTTAATAAAGTGTACATCACCCTTTGATTGGTTCTGTTCAGAAGGATGTACAGCCTCAAGATGACCCAATGTGGGTGGGTTCTCTGGAACTCTTAAACTTTCCCGACGTAACAGCATGAAAGTACGAACATTCTTTGCAGTGTGATCCCTATGCTTTTCATAGTGTCCACCCGTGTTAAACAGTTACCTCAGTATAGCAAACATAATGATCAGTAAATACAGCCAAAATATAATAATTGTTCAGAAACTTAGTTATGCACATTAAATTTAGTATTTCTTCTCATAATTGTTGGTGAACAGTGTTCCCCAAATATTATGACCATCCCTAGTGAATGAAAAATGCCGTCGCTCTGGAGAAACAAACGCTATGAGAATGAACATTATTTCTGCTGCGACTGCAAAACATTGGTTCAGGGTGACTCCATTGTTGACTTCTATTACAGGGTACGTGAAAACATACAGCCAAGAACGAAAACACCGTTTTGCTTGACTGACCTGCATCCACATCCATTGCCGACACGCCCAACGTAGTGTATATGTTAGTTTTTAATCAACAATTCCTGTCCCTCGTATTCCTGGTGTTGAGAAATGCTGTTTGTTGTCGGTATGTTCGACATGTGCCATAATACTTATTAGCAACGTTATACATTTCGTAATCCTGCTATCACCGTTCGCAGTGGAGTGACAACTACGCAAACTTCTCTCAACGAAAGGACAAGCGTTAACAATAAGAGTAGAGGGAATGACTTCCGCACACGAAAGCTGTCAGATGCGGGATGTTGCATGCGTCCAAAGCCGGACAAATCAAGTGTTCCATTAATCAGTACGGTGAACGTAGACAAACCCACTGGCATCAAAAACCTTATGCCAGATATATTAGAAAGTATAAGAATAGACTAACTTCCCTAGAAAATGACCCACAATAATCAGTCGGCTCTTCAAGGCAACAAGTTGCTAGCATATTGAAGATTCATACATTGGGATGGCTAAATTTTCAATCACTTTGAGACATTAATCAAGAAAATAGGTAGCAGTCGACAATCCGTTCTCTACATTAAGGTGTCACGGATATTTGTAAACCCAGCTCGGGAACTATTCAGTAATCAGCGACTGCATCAGTGAGCAGTGCCAGTTGAAAAAAAACACGAAGATAAATAGGTATACAACACGCGATCATCGCAAAAATATAACAAACTGGATTTAAAAAACTGCCCGGTGGTAGACGGAATCGATTTCGCAACAACATTACAGTAAGTAGTCCCGGAGGTTGATTCTTATAGTCACCCCAGCGTACTGACATCAACTACCGCAGGTTTGTTGACACAAACTGCAATCTCACCGAGCCTGGTCAACAAGGTCCACAGTAGTACTTGTGGTGCATGGTTGATTACATATTTGAGGTTACGTGACCATTTTTGCCAGCTCCCTAGCCATGCAATTTTGACGAACACGCCGCATGTCCTCACAGTCCAACAAGATCGAGGCCTGTCCACAATGTATTGACAGCAGTTACCAATACGAAGAACCAGGTGTTCACCTCGGTCACCTCCTGAATTCTGGATTTTAGTTCTTGTGAGACCGTTTAGAAACTGGGCATTTTGGACAAAGTTGCTGAGAAAGAACATTAAATAAAAAGCAATAAGGAGAGAATTTGCAACCAGGTATCCGAAGAAGATCACGACTGCCAGTTGTACGATGGGTAATTTTTCCATCTGCGTCACCCCAGCTAGTGTTACTGCTACTGCCATCATTTGTACATTATGACACTTATGTGGCTTTGCGGTACCATGTGCGTTCTATAAATTTTCCACCCAAACGCATGAATAAGCATGATTATCAGGGTGCACTCCATGCTAATCGACATACGTACGGTCAAAAAACAATGATGATCGGACGTACTTTTCAGGGGTAAGAGAAACATCCTAACGTTTTTTCCTTGATGTGTTCCATTTGCGTCCAGAAAGCACTGATTGGCGCGAATATATTTTGGAGTGTATTAAAAAAATACACTAATTACTGCCTTTAAAGAGCCGAAGAATTAATAAGGATGATCATTTTGGCCGAAAGTTGTTTATGTAGTTTAAATTCCTCGATCTATTCTCGGTTTTCCTGAATCTGTTTGCATTTAATGGTTAACCATAATAACCGATAAAATGGGCCGAGCTTAAGTTCCCGCAGATTCTTAACAATTAAATTCAGACTAGTTTGAATGCTACGTTGTTTTCTGTCTCTGGCGGCGACGCCAACTGTCAAAACTTATTCTCACTTAATCACGATAATAAGATATGAAATGAAAATTTGGACGCACACTGCTTAGTTATTTTCTGCTAAAAATGTCCGCATTTTTAAAACAATGTAGACTTGACAGAGGGGTGCTTATTCCTTTCTTCTGTTGGCGACATGCTTTCTATTAAATAATTTTTTTATGTGAATTAATTTTATGCAGCTGTAATTGGCTTCATCACAGTGTAAGATATTTGAGGGTAATATTCTCCTCCACCATACTTTCAAATGAAAAGATAGTAGATTTCCAGCAAGATTCAATCAGAAAAGTTTAATCAATACCAAACCACTTTGTCAGAGTTACAGAATTGCACGTTTTTCATACATACATTCACGCGCTGTCAGCATTGGAGCAGGGTGAGATGAGATTAATGAAACTAGCTTTTACTCGACCTGATTCAGTCAGATTGGCATTACAGAATTGATATGACCTTCAGCATATTTGAGCATCAAGCACAGAAACTAAAACGCTAATTTAATGAAGTGAATTGTCTTAGTCGGCATCAGAGTGCAACGTTGATTAATTGCGTTGATTTCAGTTAATACCTTGCTGCACAGTGCTTGAACAACATTTCATTGGAATATTTCTTCAACCTCTCTATGCAAGCGAATTGTCAGCGGAAGAAGGATAAAATTGCAATATAGATTGTTCTGATTTGACGATTCAACATTGGGAATCATTTATTGTTCTGTTGCCTATTGATATACATTTTTTTAAATGAAAACATCATTAACTATATTCACCATAACACCACCATAACACCACATAAGGTGCACACACAGTTTTTTAAATATCCTTGTGTTAAGCACAAGCTTTTGCACAAAACAGTAACATTGGCAAAAGACGTTCGTTTAACTATTTGGTTCATCTATATTTCTTACCTTTGATCAGCATATCAGCCAACAATTGGTTGTTTGATTATCATCGCAAGCACAAATTTCCGATTATCCAACTTAACTAAAACTTGGTCATTTGCATTCCAGGTAACTGTTTTTAAACACGTGGAGTTTTGTGGATATTCCAATAAATATTTCAGTTTTCTTTTCCAAGTTGTCTGTCCAACAACACTTGTTTCAGAAATTTTCAGATACCTCGTGGGTTTTTTTCTCTTGACATTCTCACTGTTTCTAATTTAAAGCTTAGAAAGAGTCTCTATATAAACGTCAATCATGTTTGACTGTTGCATTCAAATTTAGATCGATCTTCTTATTAGCGGATTTAAGAAAGAAGTTTTACAGACGAGTTTTCTCCCATGTTGGATTGTCAATAACACATACCCTCAAAGCAATCAGGAGTTTCACTTCAACCACGCATTCAGTGCGCCACTGACTTGCACTAAACAAAATCAAGTGATCATAACTCACCCTTTAATCAACTATGTTGATGAGAAATACGTAGGTTTTCCGATCATCCGGGTAGAAACGTAGTTACTACCTGCTAACTCCGATCGGTGACTCTTGATTCCGACTTTCGAGCCAAGTTAAATTCTCCGAGAGAAGCCGGATAAAAACTTTGCGTAAATACGAGACCTGCGGTAAAATACGGATAATGTTTAACTTGTTCAACCGGATTTCGCTTTACTATTCAATATTATACGAAAACTATGAATCACAAAAGTTAGAATAGTGTTTTTGTTTACCAGCTGAACTTCTGAATTTGTAATTGGTCACAGCCTTTGTAGTTTAGCCACTTCGAATAAGCCATTGTCTATTAAAATTGGAACTATTTCTTTGAATGGGAAATAATTTTGCTTACAATTTCACGTAATTGCTTATACTACAGTCGTAGTAAGTAGTATGATAAAGATTAACGCATTCCAGCTCGTTGAGTCCATTCATATAATGTCACAAAACTGATTTTCATATACGGGTGACTGATATCTGCACACGTGTGAAGAACCTATGTGACAGCTTAGTATACGTTGACAATCCTGAGTGCGATCATTTGGCAAACTTTTCAGATCTGGGAAATTGATTTCTTTTGTGAAACTACAGGCCCATTTAAATTTCAGTTCGTAGATTCCGCCTTAATGGATTCTGCTTTAATGCAAGTCATTCAAGTCTCAGTGAAAGACTTACTTTTATCTGGAAGTTATTCTGCAAGTATTCGACCATAGTTTATATAGGTTACTTTCTACTGCCGGCGGTTGAGACGATTATTCAATTCTAAACAGTCCTTAAAAATTTTATTCGCTGATTTAACTGTCGTGTGTTGAGTCAAAAATATGAATGGGCTGCTTGATAATATGGTCTCAATGTTTAATTAAGCTATCTCAAATGATAATTTTGCAATAAAAGGATCTTGTTTACGTCTTATTCAAAATTTGGAAAGAGGGGAAAAAATATAACAAGATCTTACAAAAACTTTTGAAATTTTTTAGCAACATTATGAAACGAACTTGGTCTTTGATTTACAGTAAGTGCTATTCTAGTCAAGTTGGATCGATTAACCTGATTACCCACTACTAGCAAGTCCCCTGCATTGAAACAACTTGTTTCTACTGTGTGAAATATGAGGGAACATACAGTACCATTTTCCGGTCTGAATCTTCTATCTGCGTTGACATAATTAGATATTGGTTGTTCAGTCATCATTCCATTGCTACTCTCTTGTTAGAGATTTCTAGATATTGTAGGAGATCTGCGATGAGCTGGGAAGATCCATTGATGGAAAGACTCGTTGTGTTTAGTACACGTACAGACTTGTGGCTAAATCGATTTTTGTATAATCTGATGCTGAGTCGCTTTGTTTTTTTTTAGTTATTTGTCAAACAGGAAGGTATCGAGCACGAGTCGTTAAAGCAATTCGGCAAATTTTGCCACTTTTGCTCGGAACAATTTTTTTCACAATGTCACTGTAGAAAAAAATTAATGTTCCACAGTGTTGCGATGTACGTTTCAACTCAGACGATATGGTCACGCACTTTGCACTGACAGTTGAGAAAGGGTATACCCGAATATTACCGCTCATTCCCCGGAAAATTCATTTAGCAGTTATCGGTTTAGTATGAATTGCGCAAACCTACCTCACTGACTAGATGTTTACGCATAAATCCACGTCAACCTTATATAAACCACTGTGCTCTTTGTTTGGTACAGACAACAAAACTTTGTTGAAGCAAACTCGCTTTCAAAGCAGCTAAACATATCCTGGACTTCGTTATCCCATCGATTGTATGTCCGGTTTTAATTTTCCATATGTGAGGATTGTTTAGAACGATTTTCTATGTGTCCATTTTTTTACTCTACTGCCGACCTTTCCTTGAACATGCTGTCAAGTTGTTTCTCTCTAGGAGACCCACATTTAGTTCTTCCACATGAATGTGTGGGTATCTGGCTTAAAATTACTTGATACCTTCAAACCGCGTCTCCTGGACGAACGTAATATATCTTCAGAATGAGTACTGTACTCAATATGTGTATTTGAAACCATCGTTAAAGTCAGAAACGACTGTTCTATCTCAATCCCATTTGAAACTTGAAACTCCGCAGAGCTGAATAAGTTGCACCTCCTTGGCGTACCATTGAGCAGTACAGAATGGGAAGATATGCGTTGATTATCGAACTTCTGGTTTGCAGGAGAAGGAAACCAAGTTAGTGTGTATTCGGTGTTCTAAACTACATGACGTGATGTTGTGAACTCGGATACGAGTCGAAGCTGGTAGTGAGCAAGCAGCTGTTAATCATGTCATTTGTTAAGTGAAAATGTTACGTTATTCATACTGAGGTAGTTCTGTGCATGATGTTAATTCACCAAATAACATGATCGTCGATGCCGACAGACGTTTACTTCCACCACCATGATGTTTCGTTGCTGACAGACAAGTTATTGATTAGTAATTTCAGCTCTAAAATCCCTGTCGCTATGTAGCTGACTGGAGTTTACGAGACGTTTCGAATTCAACACAGTATCCAAACTACCAACAGGTTTTTTTTTAATAAGCTTCAATAGTCACCTGGAACTGACATTTTGGTATAATTGTTGACTGTTTCCATGTTAGAACACATTGCGCTGCTATAAAATTAAAGTGATCGATGGTCACCAACTCTTTTTAACGCTTTAAAAATTTATACCTTCGCTGCCATTAAATTACTTCATTTGAGCTTGAATAAAACACTGGGAAAGCACATAAAACTGACTCCTCTTTAAGCTTAGCGTGTTGTTCATGATTTGATCGGTATAAAATTTCTCGCTGATTTCATAACTTCTCAAATTCGGACACTTAATCCCAACCGAACTTACATGAACTTGACGTTTGCATGCAAGCTCCGTTCATTTTGTTCAGACTGTCAGCTTTCCTTATCTGCTTCGCTATTGCAACCCAAAATCGTTGCAAGTTTTGCCATTTACTTTCTTTTTTACATCTTCCGTCCGAAATGTAGCAAAACTAATTTAGTCAGCACGAATTCTCAAATGACCTCATCAAATAATATGCACCTCTTTTTGAGCAGTTACACTCAATGGTAAATGGCACTTACTCATAAGATGCAACACAAAGTACCAGAAACTTTCAAATACGATTATCATGTAGCATAAATCGCCTACCATTCGTAAACATGTAGTAACTGTGAAAAGAGTATACGAGGTCATTTTATGTTGTTCCGCTAACCCATATCTGAGTACTCAGCGACACAATAGAGAAATATCAAATACCATAATTTGTATTCATTTGAAAGCTAATTTTCAGTGATCCCAAGTGGTTTAGGTAGTCAGGTCGATGATATTGTCGATGACCGCTATAATCGGAAAGTGGTACGTAGCAGGCGCCGTTTCTTTTACATTTTCACAACTTTTGAAAAAAATTAGTAACACTTCGAAATTTTCCGTCAGATTCTTTAAATTACTTTGTTTTAATTCGTGTTTTTGAAGCTTGTCACAACTGTACATCGCGGCAGTTAGCATGTCAAATATTTCCCGTCAATATTACATCCAGTTTATTTAAAAATGTTGAATAAATCATCAGTTGATCAATGGTTTTGTCTATTGACCCATCAAATCAGCATGCAGGCAGTATTTTTTATATTGACTGTATGTGCACGTCATTCGTACAGACTGCTTAATAAATACATTTGGATTCCAAACAGTTAATAATATTTTGGTAAAATAGTACTTTGCAATTTGTCAAATTAGGGAAAATTGGAATCATTCAGTGAGTCCTAGTTGAGGGCACTCAGAGTTTGTAATTGAATAACAAAAGGTAACACACAATGAGATAAATCTAAACCAGATTTCTGGTTCAGCTAATCAGGGAAACGGAGTACTGTCTTAAGACTTGTGGAATTTCTAAGTGGAATTTGGGCGACAAATTCGAGCCAATTTCAGTAGACTTTATCCCCTTATGCTTAAAGCGATTGGCGAAAGAAGACAAAAATCCTTAGAGTAAGCAATAAAACAGACCACATAGAATGTTTTTAATTATCATGGTAATTCGAAAAAACAATTGTAGATGACAACAACGTAGCGAGAGCTGAAGAGTACAAAAGATGCCGTTGAGATGACATTTCTCAAGCATACTTATAGTGTGAATTACTGCGCGCTTAAAAAAATCAATATATGGATAAACGCTCAATAAAAAATTGTTTGATTTGTATCAGTTAGAAGTAAACGCCGTTTATGTGGCAAAATCTGTCTGTAAAGCTTATTGTCAGAATACTAATTCTTTTGATACAGTTCTATGAAAGGCTGGGCATTTACGTTATTAGTTGCTTAGCCAATAACGCAATTGATGATAGTATTCTGAAAAAGCAGATGTATGGCCAAAATGTACTCGTTGCGAAATCCTCAAAACGACAGAGTCGGAAAGAATGGAAGAAGGTTAGTTCTACTGTTAAAGTTTTGGTTTGTTTCGCGAAATTAAAGGCGCTACAAAATATGTGGAATATATTTCAATTAACTGGGGTTTAGTGATATGAAGGGATGCAAACTGCGATATTGATGATCAACTTCTTAAGTACAGGGGTTAGTTGCACGGAACCAGAAATTGTATAGACAAGTATCAGCCGGCCGAAGTGAATAAGTTTTAGACCATATAAATTGTCCTTGTGAGAAAGACAAGGAGAGATCCCGCTGTAGACGTGAACTTGCATATAATCAACACATAAGAAATTGGCTGACCTGCCGGTATTGTTGGATGTACGTTGTGTACTGCGGGGTAAACTGTGAATGTACAATTGCTTACAAGGAACTCACTGGTAAGTTGACGCCTTGAACATAAAGCCGAATTTTATAAGCTGATGAGTAATTGGCCAAGTAAGGAAGGTTACCTCGAGTGACATTCTAGGACAGCGATGGTTATTTAGTAAAACACATCAGCCCCAACGTTGAGTAGTCGGTGCTCATACAGTTATTGGAACATGTAACTGCCTCACGTGGCCGTGTATATTTGCAAATGTGTTTCCGCCAGTCACTTGTGATTCCACCTGTTGTGCGTGATTCCTAGAAAGCAGCCCATCTTTTCAAGTTCTTTTTCGTTCACTTCAGGAAGCCATCGTTAGTCATTCGCTTTATCTTTGGAATCAAATGTCTCGACATAAGCTGTTATTTTCCTGTGCAAACTATTACTAACGATTGTCCTTAAATTCGTTGAAACTCGACGCCTTTCAGGGGAAAGAAATTATACTCTAATACGACAAGAAAACAGAGTTCGTACTAAAGTGAAAAACTAAGTTACTTCACGTAGGAAAGTCAATTTCGCATATTTTTCTTGTGACTATCTGTAGACATTGCGCACGTATTTCGTTTGGTGAAACCTGAAACAACTTTTTAAGGCAAACAGGAAACAACGTTATAAAACTCGAGTTACAACGTCATTGAAGTAACACGGGACATCATGTGCAATTCGCTGAGCAAAATACATTAATACGACTCATGAAAACATCATCTCACTTCACTATGTCTGAAATCATTATATTGAAGATTTTTTAAATCGATTTGAGCTTGTTCACAAAATATTTTTTTCACATATTATCGACGATATTTTTCATGACAGATTAAAGAATTCATGGTTACACCAAAGTAAGTTAAACCGGAATTTACGCTAGTGAAAATGATATAGAGTTTGGCTGAAGACAAATGATTTCGCCCTGCCAAACGTTCGCCAGTCTTACTCAGTAACTATCTCCACACCAGTGAAATGTAGTTCACCTTGTAGCTGCTTGGAATCATGAAGCCGCGTTGCAATTACTAGAAGGTATTCATAAAGAAACCAGTGAGAATCGAATTTCATGTTCTGTAATTAGCTTCTATTTTTAACCTTTCTGGTTAGATTGTGCCACGTGCAACCGAAATATCTTCACATGACTTAGTGTGAGATCTTAAATACTCCGATTAATTTGAAAGCTAGTGGTTTATGACGAACACTGGTATAAACCGGCACTTCTCCTCGACTCATCATCAGCCAACTGACGACACCACAAGAATTGTTGCCTTGCCGTACACAATACTGAAAATTGTGAACAAGTAAGTGGTCATTCAAAACTTCGACCTGAAAGCTACTGACTTTAAATTGAACATTCACCAGCCCGACATTTACAAATATTTGCTGTTAGCACTGAAAACGAGGTTAAGCGTTGTAAGATATCCGCACCAAATTTTGTACGAATTTAGTCAAACAGTTTGAGCGTAGTGTTTAACATGTTATTGATAAATGGATTGAGAATAACACAACGTTATGAGCAAGTTGTAATACTCTACGTTTCAACCACCTCGGAGTATGAAGTTGAAGACGTTTCCTTCGGGTGCTTTCATTCTCTTATCCTTCTGTATCTAGAATATTCTATCTTATAGGAATTAATTTGTAAGTTCGTCTTTTACTGTCGTCATAACTTATGACCACTTATGCCGTCTCAGTCTGTCATTATTTTGTTTCAACGATAACACTGGTAGGAAATATCAGCTTCACATGTTTTCGGCTACCTGGCGTATTGACGGTTTATAAAGTAAGCATCATTAAGTTATCAAGTCGTCGATTATTTAAGGCATCTCATTGATGTTCAATTAGTCAACCAGAAACTCATGGTAAGTGCACATAATTGTTGACCGCATACATCCCCACTGTGCTTAATACCCACCGCATATGGTTTACTATATTTGGTCTGTTAGGTGGCCCACTCGCAATTTGTTTTTAGTGTTGGTGCTCAGAAACTTTCTCTAGACCATGCTAGTGAATGTCCTCCTTTCCGCGAGCTACCTGATAAATGGATTTAGAGTAACACAGCGTTATGAGTAAGTTGCAATACTCTAAGTTTTAACCATCTCGGGTTGCCTTCCTGAGGAAGGCACATAGATAGGTGGTATCACCGACAGTATTTGACGCAATAGCTTTGGAAGATTGGTGTAATGTTTTGGCAATAAGTGAGGTTTACAGTCTAATGAAACTAGTGCAGAGAACGCTGTAACTCAGACTTACTTCTACTGGCGAAAAGATTCGCCACTAAGGACTGGATTTCGATTCACCGAAGACATGAAGAATTTGCATTTATCCCTGTGGCTTCAAACATTAATGACTTTGTAAGTTCGTTTTAGCTCAAAGGCAAATCACTGGGTTGTTTGCAATACTTAAAGTTTATTTCTGAATGGTTTTACAGAGTATCTTGATTTCGTGGCTGTTTCATCCTCCTTTCCACCACGACTTTTAGCGAAACGTTTGATGTAACCGTCGCTGGCCAGGTGTTATGTTTTATTGGCCTATCAGCCTTATACTTTATCAGAAGTTACCTGGCGAGGGTTCATATTCAAAAATGTCTGGTGTACAGATTAAAATACTGCTGACGTTATCGCCACATAGTAAACGTGTAAGTTATGCGTAATTGACGTGCCACATAAAAGCCATTTACCAAAATTATCAGACCATTCACAAGATCTAAGAGGATATTTGTAACAGGTGACTAAATATCGGAAGAGTAAATATGTTCTTCGACGATGTTGATTCGGTTCAACAGGGTTTTAGTATTGTTTTCAACTTTTAATGGTCAACTTCAAAATGCTGACTAACGACTGTGACGGGCTGCACTGAACTGACAGATACATACCCGGAAGTCACCAAAGTGACACGCTTGGTTTGTGAGTTTTGCAGGACCATCTGGTCAGTATAATCAACCGCTGTCAAGTTTGTGGCGGTTGTGTCCTTTTTATCCATCCGATTACGGTGAAGAATTGAATACCGCTGTTGGTAAGTTAGTCTTCTATTAGAAAAATAGTTTTCCTTATTTAAAGATATAAATTTCCATTTCTGTAACCTTACTGGGTTGTTGTAGCACAAATATCGAACGCGGATGCATGCAGAAGTTCAAAAATAATATCAGTCAGTTTGTTCTAGATCCGTTTGAAATTATCGGAGTTTATAGGTGTTAACCAATTGCTCAAGTAATGTCACGAATTTTGTTCTAGCGCAATACGCGGCTGAGCCCACACAACAAATCGTCATTGAACCGTACGTCAGCTGAAGATGCGCCAAAACCTTTCTGAATGTGCTTACTGGGGCTATGTATTATGGGCTAGTCATTATGCCCAGTTGATCCTCCTTCAAGATGAGAAACTGTCAAGATATTTACCTGTTTAGTCACTGCTGCACGTAAGTTATTTTATAAACAATTCTACAATGAATTTTCAATTATATGTAGAGCATAACAGGTAGAAGGTGACGCTCAACCTCAAGTAATCGTATGGTTCCTATCGGTTATCTCGTATCGTGAGACTGACGTACTACAAGTTCATATTTTTCAATGCGCGTGAGTTCTTGTACATTTGGTTTAGGTACTTAGATTTATGCCATTCAGCACTTGTGAGTTTGCAAAATATTCCAAAATTCCTACGATCATCGAGGAGATAACTGTCCACGTTCACAAGGTGAAGTGCCAATCTGTTTCTGGGTTGGAACTAAGTCCTGTTTGCTAACTGATTCCAGTAACTTGGTAAGAAAATGAGCACTAGCGAACATTAGTGTCTTCTATTTAAGTTGAAATGTAGAGCACCTTTTGCCGAATTGGGGCATGTATTCAATTTTATTTCATTCACTGTCTCAAACGGAGTTTCCTGACTGTGAAATCATCTATATTTGTGCAATACGGTCAAGTAATTAAGAAGGTCAGAACATAATCTGCATCGACATTTAGCCACCCACTGCAAAGTTTATTATCATGCGCACGTTGAGGTGCACATTTTTGCAAGTGAACGTCTTAAAGTCGAACTCCTTGAGGCGACTTATTAATTGTCAACACAATTTTATTACAGTGATAATTTGCCTCTATCGATTTATAAAGTCATTTGCTTCAAGCCTCAAACGAAAATTAATTAATTCACTCACCCAGTGCGTGGGGAATTGTCCGTCAGTTGCATTGACCACTTTGATTGTAAAATTGTTCCCATAGCTTGGATGACCTTGTTGTTGTGAGCAGTAATTGCTGTTACAGCCTGAGGCATGAGTAGCCATGCTGCATATTTTCTTGCAAGTTGGACCATAGTTGGTCTGAATGTTATCGAAACGGAAATGAGGAAAGAAAATGAACAGCAAAGCCATATATGTTCAACTTGAGTTCAAGTTGCAAACTTCTTTAAATTGAATTCGAACGTGAACTTTCGGGGATTTCGCGATATATTTTACTGTGACTACAAACCATTCACTAGCGACATGCAAGTAACAAGCGGAGTTTTAATTTCAGTGTGATCGATTAATTGCACGACTTGTTGAATATTTAAAATATATCAAGCCAGAAATCAATCCCCTCTACAACGATTCAAACAATTTCATTTTGATAAACAAGTTTTCTCAACCTATTCAATGCAAAAGGATCTAGGTTTCTCATAATACTAGTGACGCACAGTTGACCTGCCTTATTATGACGAGTTAAGCGAAACTCACTGGCAATAACTATTGTATTCCGTCCTATCTCTACCGATAATATTCATTCAATGAGAACTGACCATTTACTTATTCGGAATTTACAGTAACACCATGCGGTTGATAACGAAGCCCAACCCATTGAGGAGAGTTCTTGATTCACTATAAGATGCATAACTCTACACACTACAAAACATCAATTATTCGAATTAACCACCTAAACTAAAACATTGGCTTCCTTTGAAATTTCATCTATTTCTTCTAGTAAAACATTCGAACTTGTCTGCGTTTCACAGAATCAAGTAACCTTGCGTTTACAACAGTCGCCGTAAGAAACGTTTCACATGTAGACTTATTTTCTTGTGCAAACACGGAAGCACACAAGAGATTTTGTATAAATACGAGCTCATCAAAGTTTACGTTTCAGAGTGAGACGTGTGATTATTTTTTAAAACAGTATCTTTAGCCCACACACCGTTGCCTGCTTGCTGCTGATAAGACATGTCGGAATGCAAATTGGAAGTGGGTGTTGGAAATGCAGAATTCCTAATCCCTGATTAGAGGGTAATTACCTAGTTTCATTTGTCCCTGGGTCTACTACACGGATTTTGATTTTTTGAGAAAACCATATCTGGATTGGAGACAATTCGTGCCTACAGGTTGTGTTGCCCTAAATTTATAAAACACCATGTTTCTCACAGCACATACTGCTCAACACATACCTTCAGTTTCAATTATTCCGACATGGACTTCTGATGGTTATAAAACTTAAACACTACTCACAGTTTATTTTAGCTTCATTATTGAGAGGTACTCTTCAGACAGCTCTTTATGAAAGAGGCAACAGACTGGAACCTTGCACTGGTCAGAGCCCTTTAGCAGTGCGCACGCTTGCCATGATATGAGTGTGAACATCGGTCTGCGGTTTCTTGAGGTATGTGTGTTGAGCACTCTTACGTTAACTCAGCATAAGACACGGTCAAAGAATCGTATCTAACAGTTCACCACGTTTGCTGGTTAGTACTGATTGTGTGTGTACCCAAGTTAAACTTCCGCCATTTGTTTTCTTCTTGTTTAGGTCAACTAAAATAAGCGTACTGGACGAAATTCCCGGCTGAAAATCTCCTCGTTACGTCATAAGATTTTCTGTTATTTTAAGTTGACTGTGTGGTTTCACTGGTGTGGTTATCAGTTGGAATGAACACAATGATCATTGTGTCTCTTCTCGAAGTGGTCGAATAACTTCAGTTTCATTCATAAATGACTATGGTTAAACTTTTACATCTCGCAGTTCGGTAAGCTTAATCGAACTCAGTAACACTGATCAACATGAGCCCTACATAAGAATTCAAATCCCTAGCATGAAAAAGGTCGGCATTACAGAAGACTTTAACAAAAGCAAAAATCTAGTCTATTGTCTCCTCGTTTTAGCGTTTGAAATTTGAGCCATTATGCTTATATATTACTGATAGGCATCCGTTGTGTTCATGCTCCAACAAGTGTATCTGCTGACGTTTCACATGCTGAACTGATTCCTCACAACCTGTAGCCATTTGTTCAGTCAAAACGATCATCAAAAATTAAACTCACTTTAATTTTTGATGTTTTTATAACAAACCGCTCAACATCTAATCGGCAGTTTTAAAAATACTCCAGTAGCTTATCAAAAAGTAAGTATTATACAATTCTTCAAAGTTAATACCGGGTGTTTATGCCATGATTCAGTCGTGCCTGATGTACGACTGATGGAGTAGTGGTTGACTCACTCACCCGCGAACATAACCGTCCAGGACTAATACCCTGTCCGGATAAGGGTGTGTACTACTGAAGTGTCTTACATTGGCGTTTGCTCCCTCTAAGTATATCATCTGACATGGGGACCTGGATGCAACAGCATAGATAAAATGTGTACGGCGATCAGCTTGTATCAGTCAGTATTCGTGGTTGGTCATCTGGTCCCCAAGCGGCTAACAAAAGCTACACTTCAGTACTGTAATTTCGAAGATCAGTAGCGTCGCAGGTGAACCGTTCAAGAAATCCTTTTCCGGCAGACCACCCGCTAGATTATTCGGTGGATTTCGTATGACAGAAAGGGTCCGGCGGGTAATTGAATCCAAACGTTAAATTTTGAGCTGCCGACTTGACTTTATTGCTCAGGTGGTGACGCGTTTGTTGCTTATTGGTATGCTGTTTATATTGCCGGCTCGAAGTTGACCGAAGTCTAGTCTTTTGAGTCTCTTCAAATCTATCAACTTTTTCTCATTACCTATCAGCGATACGACTTCAGTGTTCAGCATCAGCGTTGGTGCATTCTAACATGAACTGTTTCGGAAATTACGGAAGAGTTACCCAGAAATTAACCTTCAGGATGACCGTGAAGATACTGCCTTCTGAAATGTTAACTTTTACCCTAAGAAATGGAGTAAGACATAGAATGCAAGATGCTTATAAAATAACACCGTAATCTGGGGAGTTTTACTACGTGATTTCAAATAACATAATCTGATATTTGCTTATTTTAGTCGGAGGTAACGTAGAATCATTTCAGCGGCATGCAAACTATGCAGACTTGAAGCAATTTCAAAAATGAAGGTGCAAGTCAATTTCAATTATGATATCTCCGGTTATATAAGATGTGCTTTACAGTTAGACGTAAGAGTATGATGTGGTTACGTTTCCGTTGCTCATGAGTGAGTCGGTATGGTTAGAAATAACTTACATCTGACTTGAAAAACCAGATTGATCGGAACCAAAATCATCGTCATCATCGATATCTGTTCTGTACACAGGCTAAATTTGTTTACCATTTTGATCTCAACTGTCTATGTGGTTGAGACTGAGGTGGGAGTAAGGGCCACTCAAGGCCAAGAAGAATACAAACGATAAAAGAACGGATGTTCTGACCAAGGCATTGGAGAAGGCAGTGCGATGGCAATCAATTCGACTGCTAATAAAATCCATTGCCTGACAGCCCCAATATGATCGCCTGGAACATTGTGAATAGCAAATTTCTTGGAAGACTTCGCTTGACTGTTGGTCAAGGTAAGGTGTGAACAGAAGGTGTTAATTTATGTCCCTCTGACTAGCGTACTACTCCAACCCCGTTTGATGATACTGTTTACTCTGTCAAAATGAGCATCTAGTTGTCATAGGTGAAATATTGTCCTGCGCAGCAAGATCAGGTTAGAGAATCCATAAGTATTTACCGGCAATGGATAGCTAGTACTTGTTGGAACTGGTTCCAAGCATCAATTCTTTTCTGGGTGGTACAAGTGGAATTGTGTGCTTCTGTGACTTGTTTACACACTGGTTTGTCTGTTCAGTGTGTACATCTCTCTTGTTTCGTTGGACGTGAGGACGATAACTGATGAATCAATCGTTTTGCGTATCTAAAATCTGTTTGTAACCCTATTCAAGCAGACATCATTTCGTTTGTACTTTGCCTCATAACTGTATTAGCTTCAAAGTACATCACAAAATGAAAAAGCTTGTATGTTTCGGTTTTCTAGTTTTCACAATACTTTATTAAATCCAAAGTTTCACAATGTAGTATGACTCGAGTACTCTTCATATTCTTGACCCAGTTACAAAATTTCATAACAGTCAAACTGGAATCAATATTAGAAAGTTAGTTAGTCAAAAGTGATGATACTAACTTTCGTGGAGCCGAGATTCACGACAAAAATTAAACCATAAGGGTAGCAACCGATTACACCAAACACATTCCACTGGAGTTAAGTGAAATATCAGTTTATTCAGCACCAACCAATATACATCAACAAAAATAGTCCTGTTATAACGTTTATCATTTCGGAAGCAAACTGTTCATTTTTTCAATGACTGTCCTGTGCTGAGTGAAGTCTCTGGAGAATCGCAAGCCCAAGGCTAATTACTTATAGATAGTTTGTGCTGTGAGCGAAATGAAAACTGAGCACACTAAGAGATTTCTCATCACCCGATTTACTAAATTTGCTTGATTTTTGATGAATTTTTTTTCTGTTAGGCTGAGCGGCTCTTTATGTTTACACAGAGTGATTGGCATTGATGTAAACGGTACTTTCATGTTGCATAGAATTTGGCTTTTCTAAATGAACAAGAAATACAACGGTGCTAACAAAGACTTAAGTGTGGTCTATTACAATATTACTACAATATTCCGTTAGTCTCAATTTGCTGATTATTAGTAAATATACAGCGTACAAGTATTGATAATACAAACACAAAACACATTGTTCCGTCATTCGAGAAGTTACTGAAATGTTTCAGTTTCAATCAGAACGGTGCGGGTGGCGTTAAATTTTCACGGTTTCAGATAAGAAGTTGTCTTGCAATTCAGTCTTTTCATTTACACAATCCGGTAAATTTACACCGCTCCCCTTGGGCCGATTGATTGAACTACTAGTAGGTAGACATTATCCACTGATTTACTTTAACCGGCCAAACTCACCAGTCTCCCAGACGGCTGTTAGCAACTATCCCAAGGTTGAAATGGTCTCTCTGACAAATTCACAACCGATTGGGGAAGTTGGATCATACCAGCTCCTCAGGAATATAAAAGTTGGATTTTAAACTATTTGGAGTGCCTGTTCTCAAGGCAGTTTTAGTATAATTTACCATCTGATGTGTTAATCACTGTTAATGAAATATTATGCCTGCTTTTCAACAAAATGCTAATCATAAAACAACCCCAACTGTTTGGTTAACAGTAAAACAATGTGCATTTGTATCTACGTTCTTTATATTGGTGTAAAAACAACGTGTATACTTCATACAACTGGATCACGACACTCGGCATACATCTGGTGTCACGTTAGATGCCATTGCCAATGGATCTTTTTGCTATCGTATTGCAAAATCAACAGTGCACAATCATTTCGCCTATTTTCCTCTCTTCTTACTTGAAAAGTTCATTTTTTTAATCCGCTCCTAAAAACAATCCAGGGTTATAAAAGTGGGAGATGGACATCTGAGTAGTTCCTCTTCCTCTTCGCTTTTGCAAGGCTGATTTGATCATCTGATGTGTCCCTCGCCCAGCTAAAATGTTGTTCCAGATCCGTGTGAATTTGAATTAATATACTTTTTTGCCCACCTTGACTTTTTTGTATCGCTGATATATTTAATCCCTGGTCTTCTGCTGGCAAATAGTTGTAGGTTACTTGATCTGGCAACTCAACTCGGTCAGGTAATATGATAACCTCCCTTGGGAAAGTGAGAAAGCTGCCTTTGTATACTTCCAAACGTATCATCTGAGTTACCACTTCGTTGTTCTGAGAACTTTCCCAAATTGATTTCACGGTTCTTTAAGTTTGACTGCAGATTTTGAAGAAGATATTGTATCACTGATAAAGTCACTGAAACAACTTCTCAAACATATCTGCTTTTCTCGTTAATTCTTCATGAGTCCACGCATTTCCATTCGTATCACTCCTACCGACAGTTTTGCTGGGAAACAGTTAAGATTCTACTCATCCCTTTTGCTGGTTTGCATTAATCTATTTCCAGTAGTTTCGCATATCAAAAACACAAACTGCTGTTTGCAAGTACCACGTCGCACGAGTTCCAATAACTCCTATATTGCAATCTTATTGACTGATCACAGTTCACGTTTGACAAACATTTCTGAAAGGAGTTTTTGGCAGAATAACAACCTTATCAATACACACGTTTGCCGCTTTGATTGTGTCAGTACGGAATGCTCACCTTCTGAGCGTACAAAGATGTTCTTGATTGCTTTGGCTTGGTGTTAAAACATCGTATTCCAACAAGCTCTTGATCAAACATAACCAGGTGTAGTTGTGCATCGCTCAGCCGGTACGGACCACTCTCCCAGTTTTGTTGTGTGCACTTTCCTATCAATCTCAATCTTCTCGACAATTTCTGCCGAGTGACAGTTCTTCTCACTTGTATCGGTTCTTACACAAGCCTGCAAAATCTTTACAGTTTCACTTGATTAGACAGCAACTCCCGGTAACCGGCAGCGGCTGAATAGAGGTAATCAATATGAGCATGTCCAGAAAACGCAACTCCATCTCCGTACACAGCTCAACAAAAACAGCCATCTCTCATGTGTGGGTAGATGATACTATTGTGTTTTCATCACACTTTGCTGTCATCCCGTCCCGTCGTTCAGCGACATCATATATTGGTGTTTCACTATTCTCTACACTTTTTTGATAGCCTACATCCTCATGTTCATTCCTTTGTACTGTACAACCGCCTTTTCTGCCACTGAGTATGTGAACACCCGGTGGAATTTTGGCGCATTTGACATGGTCGATAGAGTGAGCTGGTTTTGCTGGACGGCTGCAGAATTATACTGTGCCCCAGTGACAATGAGAGTTAACACGTTTTGTGTGAGTAACTCAATTTACTGAAGTGCCCATCTTTGAAAACTTCAGTAATCACCGTTATAACATATATCTTATAGTCGAAGAGAAGAAAGATAAATCAAGGAGCGAAAAAGAAGGAAAACCAAAGAATCGCAGAAAACTAGATGGTGGGTTCTTATATATGTTCGTCTGAGAGACGCCGTTTAATATCGCACTAACGTTATCCATGATTATTGCCATTCCTGGATGACTCAGAACCGTTCTCGGAAGAACTAATGGAATATACGCTTGAGGTCTATATTATTCTCCAGTGCTGACGGAAAATCGCAAACAACAAGAGTTGTCGTGGGTGATACAACAATGAGCTTGGCTTCCACAGTTCTGGCCCAGAGTTTTCACCACCCATAATGTCAAAAAGAGTTTGAGAGTTTCCTTAACAGTCGTAATCACTACATCTGAAACATATTTTCGTGGCACCTTTGCCACTACGTTTGTATTTTGAGTGTTGAATATGTATAATATTATTCAACGCGTTTGAAAGTTATTAGTTTGCGCAATCAACATGGGTAGGAACGTTGTGAAGCAAGTTGTTAATCAGCTTGAGAAGGGTCATGAAAAAGGAGACTACTTGTCTTGTCGGCAGTCCCAATGTGCAGTCCCAATGCGTCTGTTCACCGATGGACTGGTATTCGCTGATGTCCCCAAAACTCTTCTGGTCAATGGCTACGAAGGTCGCCAAATGGAACACACCCGGTCGCCCAAACTTGAGGCTAGTGCGTGAACTCAACTGATTATGCTTCGGTGCGGACACGTCATAAGTAGTTGTTACTTTCTTTCTGTACTGTAAACCCAAGATTCTTACCAGCAATTTACTGTTCCGTTGGAACCTCAGCCCTAGGACAGATCGGTCATTTGAATCAACTTACACGACCAACAATCTAGATTTTTACCTTGGTAAAACCTTTCTTTGCACTCCCCACGTAATGTGTGTGTGTGTGAACCCCCTTAGGTTTATGAGGATGCCACCTTATGTCTCACTAGAGTCGCTCATCTTTTGCAACATCTACAAAACAGTATAATTCCTTAACTAATACTCGAAACGACACAAAATTGTATTTCATACACTCGGCGACTTTATATTCCTTGACTAATGACATCTACGTTGAAAATACCTTACTAATAATGAGACATGTTGCGACTTTGGAAAGCTTGGCCACATTGCTCTTACTTGCAAGTCACTCAAACTGTTTGGTCAAAGCAAGTGTTTTCACGATCACCAGAGAGCTTAGAAATTTATTTGCTTGTTGCAAAATGGTAGGACCCACTTTCCGCTCGACGATACTCGTTAAAACAACACTTCTGATAGTGCCAGCGTTGCTGTCTGAGGTGTACGTCCGAGTAACGTTTCGCAAGTTCGCTTCAGTTACACGTGCGCAATGATCATCAAAAGGAAGCCGAATGGATGCGCACAGTCAAGATTGCCCAATCAGCATTCACAACCCAGTTCCAAGGACATGTGCAACATTTTCCAGTGTTCACAATTTTCGTGGCACGAACAAACGAGATAGACCGTTAACGAGATGGGTGCGGACAGCGAATTTCATGCGCAGATCAACTGAGCAACAAGTGCAGTTGACGAAATGTAGTCATTCACAGCACGTTAGATTAGTACAACTAATCCATAAACAAGAATAATATGAACACCGTAGGCAAAGGGGGAATATAACAACAATTAGACATAGGGGAAATGAAGGATAAAAGTCTTAGTAGTCGAACTGGGTGCAGTAGGTAACCAAGATAGAGACAGATTCATCAACCATATATATATATATATATATATAATAATCAGTGGATCTGTCTCCAAAAATATATGTATACATGACGCGATTACAAGTGCACAAAATGGCATACGCACAAAAACAAATAAGGGGAGGAAATTTGCGGACTATTTAAAGAGGAGTATGGGGAATAGTGATGAAGGATAAGGACAATCTTGAGACCAGTTCATGAAAGGATTCGCAACGCGGGTGGCTTCAAAAACACCACAATTAAGTTAAACGTAGGCCATCAGGTCAACCATTGGTAAACAGGTCGTGACGAACAGGAAGGTCAGCTATTATCTTCTAGATATGGTCAAGTCTAAAAAGCCCGTGAGACGACTTAGGCATGTTCAAGGGTTGAGAGGGTCCATTCTTCTCCAAGACATATCATCGGACTTTGTCGCCGCTGGTGGAAGGTTCCGACAGCATGATACTAATTCTTCAAGACACCAGTGATTCAAGTCAGACCTTCTGTGATAGTGTAGTACTCTGCTGGGGTCTATGGTAATGCAATGTAGTAGGTATCGGTGGGCTAGGGCCGTCTAAGTGCACGTAGGTACTACCTGTTGACCAGTCTGCACATTTGTTCGAACAATGAAGTTGGTAACAGTAAATGGTGTCCAAGGTCATGAGTGGGTTCGCGTGTGTCAGACAGAGACGTCCCTTTGATGTCTGGTACACTATTCTTCTGGCTGACTTCCGTTGCAAACATAAAGGAATACATTTCTTCAGTTTGTGTCCCAAAAAATTCCGTGGTTCACCAACCAAAGTATTATTTAGCAGGTTGATGGAACGAGACGAATTGTGGTTTGGTGAATTTTAACATTCAAGTGAAACCAGCCGCCGACATCTAGGCCAAATATTTGAGCAGGAAAAACATGAGACAAAAATGGTCATTAATAACAAATTGATAGGTTCATGTTCGTTACGAGGAAGGGGTAGTTTCTGACCGCACAGGGCGGAGAAGTGGTTAATTTGAGGGATCCTGCCTGCAATGTTTGATTCATAAATCTAACTCAAATGGTAGAGTGGAGAAGTAAAGGGTTCGCAGTTCTTTGGGGGATAGTGATGGGTAGTGCGGTTAGTATGTTCTTCGGATGACGTTCCTTTATCCTCGGTGCCTAACGCATCATGTACGAGATCACGAGGGAAACAGTCCATTAGTTCGAAAACCTACTAACAGTAGCCGATCAGGTCTAGTATATCTGTTGAACCAAGGAGTCTCAGAGTAATAAAGCTGCCGCGACGGCTGCCTCTTGTTGTTGAGGGTCGGTTACTAATCGCATCCATGCGTTTATCAAATGTGGTCCGGTCTTTCAAGGTACCCGGTGCACATCTGTACCCGCTGGAGTTGGTGATCATCGCAGTACGCCGTCCCTCAGATTTGTCCTCGGCCGGTGGGAACTGAATGTTGCCACACGCCTTAAGACTAGCACACCAGGCGAGCAACAGGCTGTCTGGGAGCCCACATACACCAGCTGCGGCGACTTAAACATTTTTGTAGAGGGTCAGTTTGTGCCATGTCGCATTTCCGTTAAGAGCTTTTATGGCACTTTTTACTGGGGACCTAGCTGCTTACGGTGACTCCAGCAGACTGTGGTAATAACATCGCCCATTGCGTGAAACCGCTGCTTTACCGGTAGAACCGGTTTATATCGCAATTAAACATCACATGGAAGGCCATTCCCCAGTCCATAACCTGAAGACGTGCTTGGTAATAATGAGTTAGCAAACCTGATCACCATGGTGAAGGGTGCATCAATCAACGCTCCTTTGTTTTCAGAAACAGAAGTCGGTATACTTGGCTCGAACATATTGGCCTACTGCACATGAGCCGTTTCATACCGTTTTTATGTATTTAGTGTTTCGAAATCCACTTTCTTTTATGCTCTTCGTTTTCATATTCTACTTGCACTACTCACCAATATTATCAGTGTCGGTAGTTTGCCCTTTTGAACCCAGCATGTACTGGGTAACTGAATTCTGTTCACTTCATTTCCTGATCAGTTAACATTAAGATATTGATGTTGTCTTCTTGAATATCCTCTGCCCTACTGATAAATGTACCAGAGCGTTTTTATTCTGAGTACCTATTTTTAACGACCTCTCTGAAAATAATGTTCTTCAGTATTCCTCTACTTCGAAACCATGTCAGCCAAATGGCTTAGTCACCATAAGGGCTCCAAAATAGTTATGCCGAGAACGACCATTTGAATGCAGTTCAGTTACCTCCCGAAGGAGCACCAATGATCCGCTCTTGCCGCCTCCTGTTGATAGCTTGTGATTTTGACATCTGATGTGTTCAGTCATCACAACACAAAATAGGTCGATCACAAAGGTTGTTGTAGTATGATTGATCAATGTCACAGAGTTCACATTTTGGCATTCCAGCGATGTCAGTTTTCTGGTCTACAAGCCTACATGACTAAATCACCAGGTGGTGCAGCCCTCTGTTGAAATGAATTTGGCCAATTTTTTGAAATTGAGGAACTTGAGCGGTGAGAGCGGTCAATAATGTCAATCGACAACCCATACTCAAGTTGGTAAAAACTAGCAATCGCCGACAACAACCTATCAGTTGGCAGGGCATCTGTGATGGGCCTCCCAAGGATCAGTGTAGACTTGAACCAAAAGGGTTCGCCGGATGTTAATTGTACCTGTCATGGTCGGAAGCTGTGTGTCAACGATAATATCACATTCAGGATAAAACATACTCAAAAGTGATTGGCACCGAGGGAATAATGGCCCATCCCAGGAAAAAGTTGAGTCTTTTAATGGCTTACTTGTTCCATGTTAGCCCTGTGGAAACATTCCGTTGAATTCCTTCAGTGCTCATTTTAGAATATCTAGCTTCACTGCTACAATGAATCTCAAAAGTTTTTGTCAGACAAAAATGAACCTTCCAGGTTACAGTAAATACGGTCGGTCTGTGTGATCCAATGATTTCCAACTCACCTTAGCGACATTTATGAACTCTTTTTCACAAGTAGTAGGGGAGCGCCTAATTCCGATTTTATGCTGTCATTAAAAAATTGGCTAAGACATGTGAGCTTTAAGCCATGCGAGCCCTATAATTTTTCTGCCTAATTTCTCACCGATTTTGGTTATCCGACTAAGTCTATCTAAAATATGGGTTCTTACTTTCTACTGGAATCATATCAGCCAATAACCATTACTGCGATAGTAGGAAATGTTTGCTTGAAGTACTAGTCAATGAGTTACGTTGGAAACATCGTTCATCACTGCTGATTCCACTTTTTTGCAACTCAGTACTTTTGTCCTCAATAAAACAGTAGAGTGTCAAACTGAGAGCTTAAACTCTAAAAACACTCAGTTGCCTTAAATGCGAAAAAGTAACACGTGGTTTTTTCTTCGCTTACCGAGACGGAACATTCTAGTTCTATTTTTCTGTAAGGCGTTCGGTTGTTTTTTTATCTGTACTGCTTTCCTTATTTAGTGAGTTTCGGGTAGAGTATTTATTTTAACTGAACTGCTACTATACATTAAATGATTATTGCTTGAATATAAAATTCAATTTTTGCCCGAATCCTGACTCTAGGAAGAGTGGTGTAACAGCTTTTCAGTTTTCCCAAGGGTGCCTACTTTTTCCACAGTTTGTGATGTACGTATGTGTATAACGGTTTGGTTTTTATAACTGGGACCTATCTGATCATATTTCAGTCAATAACATTGATATACGCTTTTGCATTAATTCCAGGTATATGAAAATAGACGAAATGAACACGTTCGGCGGTTCCAACTGAGAACTCTCGGTATTCCTGGTGCTAATATACAGTGAAATTTACTACATCTGTTGATCGGCCTACTATCAGTTGTTCTCCTATGTGATCACCTTCTTCCCCTCATCGTGCATTGGGAAGATCCTAATGAACAAGCATCACACAACCTACAAATTGTAATTTCAGATCTGATAAACTCTACTAGTTTGGTTTATGCACACATTTTTTCGTTTATTTTAAGCTAACGTTTTACACTTTTTTTGGGGGGGGGGTGAACTGTTAAACCTCAAAATTTAAGAGTGGTAAGTTTTTCCAAATGGTAAGCATGCAGAATGATCGAAATTCCAAACAACAGTGCACTATAGTTTGTCGTTAGCTAATAGAAATGATCTTCAACTAAACGAAACTGGAAAAAATCCCCTCCGTACTGACCAGAAAAACACACCATTCATGTCATTCTGAAAGATATCCTCTTCCTGTGGGGATCACACAGCACGCCCTCAAGCCGTCTACGCACGTGAGAATATTAGATTCGTCAACGCCAGAGGGGTCGTTAATAAACACTGGGAATTAATGAATTTTTGAGCGTGCACAGAATGAGATAGATAACAACCTGGTTACACCTAATATCATATGTTCTGATCATGAACCACTATTTTGGTTCTGATCGAGCAGGCTTTCTCAGTTCTAGTTAGCCCATCTTTTTTGCCATAGTGTAGGAGGTTAGGTTGACAAGCCTCTTCGTATAATCTATAAAATCTGTGCCCAACGAGATGAGGTCGTCAGTTGCTCGTAACTATAAATCATTTACCACAAGTAAGTTGGTGATCCACGAGTGGTTTTTTCGAGAACATTTCTGCTTGTGAGCTGAAAATTATTATAAGGTGAGGTACCTTTTTTCGCTTTCCTTAAAAGTGCGCGTCATTACTTCATATGCAAACAACAACAGAGCAATCGGACGTAGACTGCTTGTTTTTGTAGCTTCTATTTACGAGATGTTTGAGGCTGGAGTTTGTGGAATTTCTGGTTGTCATCTGGTTGTTCTCTATCAGATATTAAGATAAGTCACTGCCCTGCGAGAACTATGCTAAAGAAAAACTGTACAGAACCCAAGCGGCAATTAGCCCTCCTAGTACAAATGAGCGGAAATCATGAATCTTAAGTCGAGGCTCAGGCAAGGTAGGTTTTAAACTCATGACCATTTTGGCTGCGGCGCGCTCAACGCACTGACGAAAAAAGATGATTTATCAATCCAGTACTGACAACTGTATTTTCAACCTCAACCCGTGGCCTCACATAGACCTTGTAGAACCGTTGAGAAACATTCTTGTTATTGTGGATCTGTTTTGTACCCTTAAAAGTTACGATATCTTTCAACCATTGCCTGAGGTTGGATGAAAGATATTTTACACAACAGCCGCCTGTCTATATCTCTCATCAGATCGAGTCTCGTAATAACTGAAGTGTTCTGTGCATTGTGACGTGCGGTATTCAGGAAAGACTATAGTCGTCTGAGTAGTACTGGACTCCGTTTGTGACTGTTTCAAATAGTAGTATATTTGATAGCTCACGTTTATGGTTTCATTGTTCCGTTGTTCGCCGAGCTTGGTATTTAAGCCGCAATTGCTTCGTCACCGAACGGGGTGACAGTATCACTACGCGAGAATGATATTGTATTACTTGGCCATTCAGTCCATACGTCCAACTTCTTGCGCACTAGTGCTGTCACCTTGTTTGCCGATAAACATTTACATCTTAATTGCCAAGCTCAGTGAACAGCGGGACAACCGGACTGCAGTAAGATCATACTTCAACGTGTTGGGATCAATAGCGGTGAGAATTTCTAAACTCTCAGTGTAAAAAAAGAAGTTCGCTGGAACCTTAGTAGAGAGTCATTTGTGTAAATCAAAAATCGTAGGCGACCGATCACAGATTTTTGAAGAACAACTAGAGGAATCAGAATCAGAGAAGAATGGTCTAATCCGTAATTGACGCCAATATGTTTAACTGTCAAGAAAGGAGGAAACCAAACGCAGAGCTACTCTGTGGATACCTTGATCTTTCAGTGTGTTTTCAATGTGGTAATAAGTAACTAAGTCAACAGCTCTAAATTTAGTCACTAAATCTAACCTCCATATAAGCCACCATCATCAAAGGTAGCTCGTTGTCTTAAGTGGGAATATCACCCTGGGTTGTGTCATAGAGCACATTTTTCAGACGGTAGCAAACCAGATGCTACAATTCAAATTGCTTTTTGCCTAGTTTAAAAGAAAACCTACTTCCAAGATCAAAGGAGGCTAGTGATTGCACTGGGACCTCCGAATATCGGCGATGTGATGTTACTGGAGCCTTTCCCCCACGTTCATTCAAAGAACCTAATGTGATTAATTTGTTATAAAGGTTTCTTCTGCATAACGTAAGTTTTCTGATTTAGTAATTCTAATCTTCTTCTATGAGACTAGCAATCTCAGCCCTATGGAAACTGGACAGCAGGAACCGGGGTCTCGATCTTCAAAAATATCCTCTTGTTTAGTCTAGTTTTTCACTATTATTTGACGCGACACATATTTCATCTGCATTTATACACAAATATCTCATTGAATTTTGTACTAACCACTTATTTTTGTTAGAGGTTTTGTTATATTTTCTCAGTGTAATCCGGCCTATCCGTCTTAAACCCGGATTCAGCGTGACAGATGCAGGGACAAGAAGAGTGAGCTTCAGCTCACTGAAGTATGTTCCAAATGACCTTGAATACAACATGGCATTGATCAGATCTAAATTTCACTTAGCAGGTATAACCTCCAGGAACATCAATTCTTACGTATTTTTCCACTGCGTTATAAGTGACAGTAGTATTTCAGTTTATAAGATTGATGACCAAACAACCGAGACCATTTTCGCATCATGCTCAAGAGCTGTTTCGTCTGTTCGGAAGAAAAGCGATTGAGGCAGATGCTCAGAAATCTGCAGCCAGGTGATATCCCTCCGAATTCAAATGGTTCAAATAGGAAAATCGTCAGAATAATCGCAGGTTTCCGTTAAATCTGAGGATACAACGACTAGGTGAATTAGTGTTACGGCCTATTTCTACTTTCACCTGCGTTAGTTCTCTAGATCGTGGTAGTGGTCAACGACTGACTGACTCCTTGTGAATCTTGGTTGAAACCGTGCATTTCCGGTTGTTTTCCTGAATGCATGCTTGTACGTGTACTTCCTACGGCAGGACTGGTATTAACTTAGTGCCATATCTTGTAGTCTGGCAACTGACTGTACCCAACAGATATTTGCATTTTGTCAACGATTTATCTATTACACTAGTCTCCAAGTAGTTTCGTTTACACACTTGTGAAGATTGTTTAAAGTGATCAAACGTTTTATGCACTTTTCGCTCTAAGCGTATTTGAATGCTGCCCAATGAGTATGAGCCTATCTCGCGCTTTCTTTCTTTCTTTACTAGGTTCTCACTGTTGGTTACAAATTAGGCTAAAGCAAAATATTTCTAAGATTTACAAACATTGTTGGAATTAAGCGGTTTGATTCCAAACTCAGTCGTATTCTTCTAGTTTAGTTGTGTGCCAGAAGGAGCGTTGAACTGCTCTTCGGGAAAGATGTTCTACAAATTTATAACTATGGGCTGTGGTCAAATACATCTTCAACTGTCCACTAAGTGATCTTTTTGTTCTGCGATTCAACACTGGTGCATCGTTTGACCGAATGTATCTGGTTTAGCTGCAACCGAGAAAAGTGGGTAGTACTTGTTCTCCCAGGTTATATATATTTTTTAGAAATCTAAGCATCAAGACTTCCGAATCTCACCTGCAAAATACGCACCATAAATTCTCTTGTCGTGTTCCAGAAGAAGATGCTATTACAGTCATGCTCCTTTCGAGTAAAAAGTACAAAATTATGTTAAACCACACTCTGTCGTAACCGCTCCTCCAGACACAAAAGTTTGCAAGTACTGAATATTACCTCTATCAAGCTTACCACCGACAGCTTGTTTTTGCATCATTTCAAATTCTAGTCTATGCTTCTTAGAGTTACCTGTTGCTCAAGTTATTGCTATACCATCGGGAGAGAGTAATAGACTAGTCAGCATCAATCAAAGCTCAGACTGTTGACCAGCCATATATATTCATCTTTGATATCTGACTGACTGTACTCAACCCGGAGTTGTGGTATACATTCTGATAGGCGTTCGTGACCGCTGAAATAACGGGTATTACCTATGGTCTTGACGAGCCGCAACACTTTTGGATGGTAGTCGCCGCTGGGTATTACAGTTCTCACCTTTCCAAAATGGGCTTTTTGACCGTAACTTTTGTCTCGATAAAACAGGTATCAGGTCCACTGATTACTCAGTTCAACTGCGATGACTGGTGCCAAGTAATTTTGTTGTAAATTCGTTGTTTATTCTCGTCCGTTTGAAGAGTTGTCTACAGACATCCCTTTAGTGTTTCCTGTATTGATTATAACTCATATTTGAACATTATGCTGCTGTTGTTTTACCGAATGAATACTTAAGATCTGCGTAGTACCGACTACTTCACAATTCCGCCAGCGTACTCCCAATATTATTGTTGCTGTTACTGTATAGAAAGTAGTTCTGGGTTTGAGGTGAGTACATTTGTGTATTTCTAACTATTACAGTTCTTCGTATTAATACGACAGGATCGCCTGACCTCCGAAAGTCACGATGACTGCCGCCAAATAAGCAGCGCAACACATGATCTGGAATATAATAAATGCAGAATATGGTTACTACTCTCCACTCTAATGGCCCATCGGTATTTTCCCTCTACATTCTATAGAGACCCCTATGGGATTAACCTAACTGCCAGCATACTATATTCAGGAGCCAACCAGTAGACTTGTGAGCGAAATTGTGTTCGTAAACCTCGTTTATGTGCATGTTTGCTACCGAATAATATTGGTACGTGAAATCGTGGCCAAAATAGTCGTCCTGGTCGTGGATGTAAACTTCACGTCGCAACACAATGTTACTCATACAATTTAAGTAGTAACATGCATCAGTCCAATTTTACATAAATCCTGAATTTCGCATCATTCGCTTTGCGACCAGTTCAGCCCAAGAAATCAGAAAGTTGCAATGAACAGCTAGACTATAAGTATGCTTTCGGTACAAGCATGAAAACAGTCGAATATCAGGTTTATTGTTGAATTTTTGCTTCTGAGTCAAAAGATGGTCCGAAAGTAGACTCCAATAAACTCAGAGGCGCTTTATAAATCACCCAGTTAAGATTTCAACAGGTGATATTTATTGTACAGTCAAAATATGTAATTCGTTCGAGTTAATGCAACAACCTAAGCTATGTGGGTGTAATCGAAACTTCGTATTCCAGATGTTCTGAATGGCATTCTACGAAAAAATGAAAAGGATATAAGACTGCCGAAGTCATTAGAACACTCAATAACCGATGCTTAAGACACTTAGCACAAAACTACCACATGATGCCACGACAGTAATCAAACTTCAATCATCAAACTGCACTTGCTTCGAAGCACTACGCGTAATCCAATCATAAGCGAATCATAACTTTTACACTGGAGAGGGCAACTTACAGTTTATTTCTAAAACGATCAGAAGAGATAAATGTGTTTGATCCCAACACGATCTGAGACCATTGACGATAATCACTGCTTAAATAAAACCAACGAACACGAACGTAGAAAGCTCATGGGATTGTGTGGCTATCAGACGTCATCAAAATAAACGAGCACCTGCAGTGCCTCATTGTTTCTCGTAAGTCATTTAGGCACACAGTTTTCAGACCAGTTTTATCTGTCTTAATTATTTAGTTAATTGGAATCATAATAAGCTACAGTTAGGTTGACAGTCACTTAGTATGCACTGCTTCGCCGACCACTTTGAATGAGTTCCGATCTCCCAGGTGATTTTTACCGTAATACCCTAGATTTGCATCAAATTTTGTCCAAACTGCCCTTTTGTCTTTCAACGATTTTTGTGAGAAGAATGTCACCGGCCAACCTCCCAGGAATTAATGAATTTTTTTAAACAGAGTGTAATTAACAGTTTCATAAGAGTCTTGTTATGTAAAACAATCGCTAGTGACAGTGTTGTGGAGTATAATCAGCTCTCTCCTATTTGTATGTTATGTGTGTTGAACAGTGTAGAATAAGGCTATGCGCAAACCCAATAAGACGCAGTAGTCGTGGTTCAGGCTGTTTCGCTATCACACGGTTATCTTTTCTTATCAAAGTTCACCACGATTACTGATCACGAAACTTCAAAGTACATGTGCCATTCTTTGGAATCCTTGTCTAGATTCAACAATCAACTATGACACATTTTACTTGTGTCTAACCATGATTATTTGGTTAAAAAGGGTTAAGCGGGCTAATTGCTCATTGCATCTGCCTAAGTCTGAAAAAAAATATAGTTATTTGGATTGTTAGGACATAGCATTTTCCACAATTATTTTTACTCGGAAAAATGATAGCAAAAAAATGAAGTGTGATTTTTTCTGAGAAAACCGTATGTTTTGCAATTATGTTTACTTGTCCCCCAGTTACTCGATGTGTTGACTCAACGTCGGCGACATTGTGCTCGGATGTGCAATACTGTGCACACAGCAGATTGTATGATTTTGTGATCAACATTTTATTCATCAGTTTTCTTGGTTATTATTGCTTGGATTATTTTCAGAAGCATTCATTTGAAACGAACGAGATTGTCCTTCCAAAAAGCGATTCATTTTTTCCAAGTGTTTCACTTTGGTAGATTTTGTGCATCTTTGTTTGTCTGTTCTGTTTATGCTCCTGTTATTGCCGTCGGTGTCAGATTAATCTGAAGTCAACAGTTTTTCTCTTCTTCAACTGATTTGAAAATATACGGTTTGTCGCCTACCTGGCTATGGCTTCCTGGTTCGATCCCCTTTAGATTGCGTACAAAGAGTGGAGATGAATAACACTTAGAAAGAACGTCGTATTATATCATCCGGTTCTTCTGTTTTGAAAGTTTGGCGTTCAGGCAGCTGGAGCAATCCTGTCTGAAAATGTCTCACTGAACTCACAATCAGAATGGTAGAATTGTTATATACAGCCGCTAAACCCGCGATCATTCACCAGTACTGTCCAAATTAACTCAATAAAACCTTATGCTACTTATCAGCAGTTGAACTGCGGCTTGACAAATTTACTGAGTTCTGTGATTACAACTTCGATATAACTTCTAGTAATGGAGGTAGCCACTGTTACTGTGTCTTCTCTTGAAGCGATCAGGAAAATCTGAGTAGTACTCGCACGCAAATGTGTCTGATAACTCGATCGTGCTTACTGTGAAGTTAGTGTGGCAATGTCAACACAGTCGACTCATGAGAACCTGACGTGAGTTCAATTCCCGTTCGTGATAAGAATATGCACCGATTACGATCTCTAGCAAAAGAAACCTAAGCACAGCGTTCCTTTTCAACAGAGACCGAGTACGACAGTCACAAACAACTGTGACTAATGGTCAATAGAAATCAATCTCTTACTAACTAACAGCACTGTTCCGTTTCGTACTTGTAGCAGTTAAACAGTAGAACTTATGGAAGTTCAACCAACTTGCTTATAGGAAGAACACTGTTAGCAACATATGACGGAACAAGATGCTGTGTAAATGACTGACAACCGTCTAAATATTGATGCAAACTACAAAACTGAGCCAAAAATCCCAAGTGTGTTCCTGATTGTTTACGCCAGGCACTGTGTTGGAGATGTACCTTGAGCTCACTTCAGTCAAGAGTGAGTAGTACCCGATATGCATCTAAATTGCGCAAATTCATTAATTATGATCATGCACGCACCAGGACTATACCTGATTCACCTCAACAGTATAGTCCGGGCCCCAAACCATTGAAGAAAAATGCGCAGTTAAACCGAAAGTGACATTCTGCCTAGGGATACGAATTCAAGCATAAAAGGAACGTCCACACGCATGTTTACGTCTACTGTTTATCCTGCCGCGCAACTGCGTGCCGGGTTTAGTCAACGCTAAAATTAGAGCTCGGAATAATATAGAATAAGAGGGATTATGGAGGTAGGCAGTATATTAGGAGGAGGAAAAAGAATTGCGACCATTTGCAAGCAGTCCCCATCGCATTGTACTACTGTTCAAGCATAATTTCCTACAAAAGTAGGGATACGAATGAGGACAGTGAAAACAAGAGGAACAGTAACAACTTCTGAAGCTCCAAATCATTTCATTTTAATACTTTCGGCTAATCTTTAATGGTGTACATAAAATGGATAATGCCTGTTTGGATAACTGCAGTCATATAACAGCTAGGGGAAAACGAAAAATGACAAGCTAGAACCAGGTATTGGTGTTATATTCCGACAAATTTGTCGCCTGGACAAGAATACAGTTCAGGGATTATCCTCTATCTGCACTCAATTGTATACATAATCCAGCCGATGCAAATTCCAAAAATGAAACACTAACATCGGTAAATTGAACGCGATATGCGCCGATCTGGTTTACATCCAGTCTGTAGACGTTAGTCGTCACCGTGGTCATCATGTATACTGTAGTGAGATCACCTTCGACGTCCCCAAAATCCTAAACTCCCTGCGGCATGAGAGTTGCCTTGCCAGTACCACCACCCTGGTCCACATTACCTTGTGAATGTAAATTTACTACAAACCACT
>JTDE01000772.1:0-18384 GCA_014338405.1 Paragonimus skrjabini miyazakii
TTGCGCTAGTTCGGCAAGCTGAGTAGGTCGTACGACTCGGTATTTGTCTAGAAGATTCACAGAACATCGTCCAACATGGATCTGGGTAGATGAAGTAAAAGCAATCACGGGCGCCATTGTAAGTCATCTGGCTGACAGCATTTGTCAGGTCAACATAGATCGATCGTTCACTGTTATGTACAGGGTTCCACAGAAACGTCTAAAATTTGATGGCCTACGACCATTGGTTATTACCGAGGCCATAGCCATTCCATTGCTAACCCAACCTTGTGTGAGCATAAAGTTCGTTCGGTCGTATCAATTGTTTTGGCCTTTGACTGATTCATCCTATCGATACGTAAGCAGTTAAACATCGACTGGCGCTAACAAACACAAAATTGAGAAAGTGTGACTTTTGACCAATACTATGCTTCCCACGTGACCGTTTATATTCTTTTTTGTAATTTTATAATTATAACAGCCTGATGCGATTTCATTGAAAATGTTAGCTACAGTTCGTGTTGTACGAAACGATTATCTTAATACGAATGCTGTTTGCACGATTGTTCGCACTAACTGATTAGGTTCATATCAACTCAACTGCGTGAGACAGGTATTCCATTTGAATGATTATTGATGTTATCAAAAGTCCTAACCAACTTGGATGATGTGTGAACACTGTTTGCTGCACCGTACAGTTAATTGTAGAGAACGGCTTGAAAATATATACTTCTAACACAAGACAATAAAACGGTCTCAGTTAGAAATTGGACTTTCTCTTACTTAGGTCCTTATAACCCATCAAAGATATGAATTATGAGATGCCTACTTTTTGATCCAATTTGATCAGTCACTAAAATTAAAAACGACAATCATTTCACAAAGCACTCATAGGTACAACAGTTGAATGATACAGTTACCTACTCTTTAAGTGCGCGCCTAAATGTCACACGAGAGTACGACGTTGAAGGTGTTTGGTTCGGTTTGGTTACTTATTTTTACAGTGCATACTCAATTTCAAATTTGTTGGGTTTATGTTAACGACTGAAGAGTGTGAATCGAATTTTGGCGCATTACTCTTCATGTCCCTTCTATGTTTTGTCAAGAGCTTACAATTCCATTAGTTCCAGGTTATAATGTATACCATAAGCGGTTGCGTATCGAATTACCAAAACGGAAATCAGATTTTTGAAGATGGTCAGAGAGTTCATACTCAAGCTGAAGTTGAAATATTTATAGCTAGTTTTGTGTCGAATTAGAACATAATGCTGTGAATCTCAACTGATCAGATGGAAGTTATAGGTCTATTTGGCAGGGTGGAGTGTTGAAAATTTAATATGGCGTACAAATTACAAGACTGTAATTACTGTTCAACCGCCGTTTGCGAAGATAACTGAGAATCAGAGAGTGGATGGGTAGAGTTAGCTTGTCAACCACCGAAAAGATTAAGTGGATGGGCTGATACACGTGTTTTACTGGTTCAATTCACAGAAGGTGACCAGTGCGTGAACTGCTGCTTGATAGGAAACAGACGTGTTTGAAACAGGTTGGTAGAGATACTGCATCAGCCATGACGGATTTTTCTTGAAAACAAATGTTCGAAAAGACTGCTAAGGGGTTTAGGTGGTAGTGAGGTGTACATTTTTCCCATCAGTTAAATTTCCCCATAGAACGACATTTCGAAATATATATCAAGCAGAAGTTGTGGTCTATCTCAACAAGTTGTGCAACACTTATGGTATGTTGCCATTCACAGTTCCATTGTGGAAACCTAGCGCCAGATCGCAGGGCTGATCGGACCTTCCACAGTTCAGTTCATCAACTCAAGTTTTCTATGTGATTATATGCGAGATTGATTAGGTTTCTATGTTGGCAGAAATGACTTGCTCCCTAGGATCACGGTGGCTGAGAAACTAGGGATAATAAGCCCAAAAATAGCTTTTCAACAGGTTAGTGGTGAGACGAAGAACACCCAAACGATCTAAATTGTACTGTCCCGAATCATTGTCTAATGTTTTAACAAACGAGTTGTATGAGAGGATGATTTACACATTGTGTTCACGATACACTCGAGATATTTGTTTAGAAACTGAGAGCTTACTGTGGTAGACACCGCCATGGTAATTATCGAACAGACGTCTTTTTAGCTAAACTAATGCTTTTAATGATATTGCTGTCTGAAATACAGTAAGTTTAAAGCGTTTTCAGTGAAAAACAGAAGGAATACAAACATGCTTGTTTAAGCATACATCTTTCAATGTCGTCCGTATGTTGCCTTTGCTCAAACTGCTCTAACTACTAAACATATGACGGCGACAACAAAGTTTGTACAGATCTGTTGTACAATCAATGAGTTACATCCCCTTAAGTTCATTGTTCCCACTTCCGCTTGAATATGTCTTCAATAAACTCACATCTACACTATTCAGCATGAAGTTCCTACTTTTCATTGAATTTCCGTGAAGTAATTAATTGGAAGCCTTCAAGGTCCTGCCAGTGATGGATCCAGTTTATTAAAAGTGGCTATTTAATTAAGACCCTGTTGCTCATAATTGATCAGAAGCACCACAGAATGAACCTTTTGAGGATTTCGTTGAGTATTCACAACGTAAAGCTCCAAGCTGGAATCTGCTTCGACGGCATCGGTGTGTAATTGTCAGTCTGAAGATAATTATACAACTCCGACCGTGATGAACCGAACTCCTTAGATAACTGAGAACTATTCACATGGTGGTAGGATAGATTGCAGATTATTTGAACAGTTAACAAACAGGTTATCTATTAATAGTGACTTTTTACAACGCCTCATTTCGATCTCCTGCAAATCAGATAAATCAATCCTGTTTTAAAGAAACTTGACAGAATACAAATACTGCTTTAAACGAAAGATACCAGCCCAGGATGATTCGCCGAGTATCTGGAAGTCATGTGAATTCTATTGAACTACACCAGCCTTTTTAATCAAGCGTCTTTATGTAGCAGGTTGCAGTTCAAGGTGAAGAAGTCTGAGATCGAAATTCGTTGATACTGCATACGACAAACAAAACTATGGTGTATGCAGCTGATAATTACGAACTCTGGCTGAGACCTTGCGTAAGTTTTTATAAATTATTTAGTCTTAGTTATGATTACACCTTACATAGATATTTTGTCAAAGCTTCCAAGCTAAAGCCCTCTCAATTATATGCCATCTCATGATCTACACGCATCTGAACTCATGCATATATGCATAACACCTTAAAATGCCCGGAGCAGCCGGATGCATGATAAAAATGTCTGAGATCAAATATAATTAAGAACCCTGAAACACTTCGTTCACTGTTTTAACCATAAGCAGATTTGCACTGTTGACAGCTAACCACTCAGTGGGGTTACTCCTTAAAGCCATAAAACCAATGGACCAGATTAATGTGTAATGGGATTTCATAGGTAGTTAGTATCGGCTTCAGTCAGGACACATGTGACTGTGTTGTCGCTGTTGAATTGACTGAAAACTTTGATCGTCACAAAAGAGGCAACGGTATTTAAGATCTCCTAACTCACTCCCGCAAGTCACCAAATGTGCACACCCATGAGGATGTCGCAACAACGCGTTTCATTGTCTGATATCTCTACCTGGTTCACACTTCCATAACCCTATTTGTCCACTCAGTCTATTCCTTCGATTCATAAATCATACAACAGAGCCAGTAAGGTATAAACAAGAGGCGTTCTTTCTCCTCTGTAAATCTACGCACACAGAAACCTATAGACTTTATCACAGTTTTTGCAATAATTGTGTGAAGCCAACTTATGAACATTCACACGGTTCACCCGTTCATTATTGAAACTTCGTCCGCAATTTTCATTTACCCAAAACATCCAAACACGTCAGACAGCTCGTGGTTTTCATTCCAGGTTGCCAACTGATTGAAGAGTCTTTTCTTATACAAGATGAAAACCCTGTGTTAATTACAGACAGTCCGTTACTTTGTAATTACGTCGTCACCCCATAGGATGGTTTGCGTTGAATTCGGCAATGGTTTGTTTGTTGTAGCACATAATTATAACTTCTACCAAGGCCAGAATATTCACTTTGACCTCGTAGTTTGAAAAAAGGGGGCGAAAACGTAATTTTATTGGATGAACCAGAGAATGCTCCGATGAAACATTCCAATAATACTACGTAATTATTGGCATCTTTATAGCTGGATGAAGCACTTCTCCTAGAAGTGAAATCGTACATACAGGAGTAAGGAGCAACAAACAAACAACCACTCAGTTGGGTCAATTTGATTACATTGGAAACACCAGCTTACACTCAGTCCATTTTGCCTGGAGGAGGGAGTGCAGCTATTCATCCGAAAGGTTACCACAGACAATGGTTACCGCCGATACTACAGTCTCTGTCGTGATCTGGGCATTATTGTTCGGTTATGGTCCATAATTATCTTGATCCACCTACGGTTATCAATTGATGTGGCGCAGTTAACGCCTTTCGCCAGTTCTTATAGTTATTAACATGGAGCTGCTAGCTAAGCGAAGTTTCTGCCAACTTGGTCTTCATTCCGGTTACCATATTTGGTCAAATGATGCTTTTAGCTAAGACACAGTCGTCAAAAAACGAACATTTTGGGTGAAAAACGAAGACCACTGATTAAAAACTACTGTTACGTGTAAAAACTATTAGAAGATTCAACTGAACACGTGCGGAAATGCAATTGTGTAACCCGTCCCAAATGCCTTGAAATAATCGCCTGGACAAAATACATTCAGAAGCGTTTGCAAAAATTGATAAGGATATCAACCTGTTTCGCGCTGATCATTTTATCGTTAGGTAGTTTGAGTTGGTCAGATGTTCAGTCAATTTAAACATATGTTCAGCTATTCTACTACATAACCTCCTCCCCGTTCTAATGAGGTCAGTGACTGCATATCGACAACCGAAATGACTATTACAATTGAGCGTGTATATTTTGGAGACAGTAGAAGACAAGTTAACATAACGTCAAATATGAGTATTGGTTGGTAAAAGATGGGTTGTCTTGACGTTTAGTAGGCTTGCTTTTGATGTCACATTTTCAAAGAATTACAACGAGAAATCTTGCATTTTTTATGCAGAGGTTATAACCCATATTATTGTATAAACTTTCAGTAGTTTTTTCCATCTGTACTGAGCTTCTCAGGTTTCGCACATTCATATTGTGAATTATGAAAAAGATGGTAAAAATTAACTCACGCTTTAATTTTGACCTGCAAACAAGTAGGCACTCAACACAGCTCCGGAAGTGTTTATGAGTAGGTTCTGCAATCTAGTGGCCACCGGTCAATTTTAGTTTGTGAAGAAAAAATACAGTAGAAAAGGCAAGCAATTCAGATTATCTAATAGCCAATCGTCCGTTGATTACGTAGAGATCATGGTTTGAAGTCTCCGACGTCCATAGTGTGGCTCCGTTTAAACTAGGTCAAAATAGTTATTCCCTACTTCGCTGACTATCTTTGTGACCAGCTACCTGCAACAAACTATTCCTCTTCAACTTCTGCTCATTGAGGAATTTAAGACGTTGTAGCAGTTTAAATTAAAGTTGACTTTTCTTCGGATCCAAATTATGACTAACCATAGGTTATAGCTTTTCGAGTAGGCGCTGTTCACTATTTTCGCTGCAATGCCAGCGAGTAAAAAAGTGTTGTTGGGGTCAAATGTCGTCAACGCTTGTGAAGACAATCATGTTTAAAACACAACGTTCTTACCTTTATTTTACGTGTATCGAGCTCAGAAAAACAAAGTCTTCTGCAGCCAGTTAAACTGAATTTCCATCCAGGTTGTGTGCACGGGCACAGTAGTTGTAGATCCTGCGTAGTCATTTGACCAGGATTCACATCTCAGTCTCACCTGTACAAGAATCTATGCTAGAAACGTATCTAGTTTAGCTTCAGATCATGCAAGGCAACTCATTTCGGATTCGAATTATTTCTTATGCGAACAGTTGAAAAGGATAAACATATTTTCACATAAAAGGCAGGATGGTTGTATTTTCAAACTGCTTGCCGAGCAGTATAGTAAGCATTAACAGCCAGCCAGTTTCAAGTAAGGTTTACAGCACTTTCGTTAAGGTTTATGTCCAATCAGATCCACTTTTGTCTTGTTGATGAGTTGATTCTTGGATTTAATTCTCTGGGTTGGAACTGACCATTGTGGTACTATCTGTATGAACTATCACGTAGCCCATCAAACTGATTTTCATCTTTAATTAGATAGACTACTTGCTCAGTTGACTAAATCATCCAGATCACACTAATACAATCAATAATTCTCAATAATCTTGCTCGTGCCAGACCAACGGTTTGATCGTATGTATATACATATGTATATATATATATATATATATACCACTTACCTATGAACAAAAACGTACTGCTTATTATATATAACCCCCTTAGCAGGTATCGAAATGTGTTTCAATTAAACTACCTCTGTTATAGGTTCGACACAACTTTGTCTACTTGTAATTTAGTTACTCCAGAAAGTTTCAAGCACCGCCTTTCTGCTCGATCTGTGCAGAATAAGATAATTCTCTTCTTTCCATATACAAGCTGATGAATGCCTGGACGGAAGATGTGTAATGAGTTGTTTTGAACACATCGTTAGGAGAAACGCATATTCAGGGGCTCACAACCAACACGTAAATAAGAAATGATATGGAGCAACCCGAAAGTGACTCCTTAAACTAGCCACCACTGAACGGGAAGTAAGCCCATTGAAACAATCGCACATGGATGGAGATGAAGGCATGGCATACAATACCTAGCAGGAAACTTTTAATAAATGCATAATAATACGTACAAACGAAAACAAAACAGAAATACATTCTCTGTCAGCGGTCAGGCTACAGAATTCACACGACTGTTCATTCCACAGGGCGAAGGACAACATGAAAGAAAATTTAGGACAGAAACTGTAAAAACAGATTACTTATGAGTCAAAGAAACTAACAGTGGACATCGTATCAGATGTAGAACTCCGAACATGCTAAACAAACTTCAACAAATCGAACAGGTAACATGACCCTTTACAATACATATTCATGCTGATTACTCTGTTCCCTTCTCCTCCTCCAGTAGCATGCAATGTTGAGAATATGGTGCGTAGCCTGTGCGAAGCGGGAGAAGTTTAGAAAGATTAATCTTTTATGAATAAAGTTTCTTCCAACCGATCAAAAAAAGACAGTGCATTGACGCGCGCAAAAGTGTAACTAGCAAGATTCTTACTTGTTCATTGTGGTGTCAGCGAGCGTGAATTTTTCAATCCGAAAAACCCCAGGCTGAACGCTACTGACCATCACTATCCCTTATTGTTCAAATGTGTTTAACCCTGTGATATCTGTTCGCTTTTTTATAAACCTTCCCATTGCCGTACATACCAGCCCACTTTCGTGGAGGAGTACTTGTACCTCTCTCGAATCTATTTTTAGACTGCCCCTCAACTCTAAAACAAAGGTCAGACAGAGTAACACAGCAAAATAATGACAAAAAGTTTTGCTGTGAATCTTATGTTTTCAGTTGGAAGGATTATACACGCTATCTGTTAGCTTGGATGAAGCAATGGCAGTGTCATATAAACAACGTCTGTGCACATGTTTTCAGAAACAGATGCTGAAAAACTCGGTACTATCACAAAAGCCGGAGCTGACAGTCAGGTAAACATTTGTACACCGTTCACACTCTTTTGTGCGCTTATGTTTACCTTGATTATTCACAGCGGCCAGTTGTTTACTCGGCCTGATTGTTACGCTGTCGCTGACTTCACTTACCTTTTGTAGGCCACCATCCAACTCGATGCTCCGCTTACCGACTTGTGTGTTTCCGTTGCTCTACCATTATCCCCTAATGTTTGCACGCGTACTGCTGAAGTTTATTTACTGTCGAGTTACGTAATACAGTGGCAGCACTATGCTATAGTGAGTGAATCATATCGACTGACATTACCTTACACAGATGACACTCAAAGGTATAGCCTGGACAGCGACTGACGAGTGTACTTTCTTTAAGCTCTAACCCCTCAGGCTGTCAAGATTGTCCACAAAAATTGTCAAAATAACCCCAGATTTTCATGGTGCTTTCCATTTAGTGGATCCCAACTGTCTGAACATTTGCGTGGCCACAACGAACGGGCTTACGATTACAACTCAACGGAAGTGATGTCAGCAGAAGTGTAGCGAATTTGTTTTACGAATAAACTGGAAGTTTTCAAACCTGTGGTGGAGGATGGCGTGTTCGAAGGAAGGTTTGAAGAGAGATATCGAACTACGAGAACAACTTCGGGGAATAATACTTTAAAAAATGAATACGATGGAGTTTTCAAAACCATTACAGACTGACCGTCTGAGCGTTCATCTGTGCTCGCCTGACTTGAGGATCAGACATCTCAGTTTATCTGTGTACCTTATTGCTGGACTGATCCTAATGCATTGACGCAACCTGTAGTTTGTCGAGGAGGCGCAGACCAGCAGAGAACTAACTATAAAGAACGACATTTTGACAATCGACGCTCATTCATTTGCGCGCACGCTTATTAGATTTTCTGTTCGAATCCTCTATGCTGTAGATTGTCAGTAGTATCCAAGCCACATTCGCTAATGCGTTTATCGGTGTGAAGTTTTCGGGCAGCGTTATTAGTCTATCCTTACATCCATCGGGGATAAACCCTTTTGACTGAGTTCTATTTCTATCTAAAGAGTGAATGTAACAATTTGGCAACTGACGTAAATCCTTGACTTATGATGAACATATTGGAAAAGCTATGGATTTACATTGTATCCTTCAGATTCATGGTGTTCAACAATGTACCATTAAATGAACTGGGTAATCTGACTGTATCTGATGTACTCTTAAGGAAACGAGAAAGGTAGCGTATTCACGATTAGACCAACATATTCCCCTTGTTTGCCATCTACATGAGGATGAAGTCTATCTGATTGTCTTAAATATATCTTTTATAGGTTATATTGATTAGTCGACACCTTTCACTGGTCATTGTTTTTGCTGGTATTATTACTGTTGACGACGTTATTTTTGTACAATATGACACTGCAGATTATAAAGCAGAGTAAGGAACACTACTCGGTATTGATCGAAATGGCTGAGAAAAAAAATCGCCACCGGTATTCTGGCTGTTGTATCTTTCCAATTCTTGTCAGCATACATTTAATGTAAATCGTTGGGCCATCAAGTGTTATCCAATAATGTTCGACCTAACTGTCTAAGGTCTTGCTTTGACTTTCAAAGAGGTCGATATGAAATGAGTTCAACCATTGGTTAGCAGAAATCCCCTACCCAAGCACCACAGCTGCCGTGGTCATTTGTCGACAGGGGCAAATAAGATAAGGTGACCCAATAATCTCAACCATTGCCAAGTTTAGGTAAATTGAAGGCGACCGTTTGAAAATACAACCATCCTGCCTTTTATGTGAAAATGTGTTTATCCTTTTCAACTGTTCGCATAAGAAATAATTCGAATCCGAAATGAGTTGCCTTGCATGATCTGAAGCTAAACTAGATACGTTTCTAGCATAGATTCTTGTACAGGTGAGACTGAGATGTGAATCCTGGTCAAATGACTACGCAGGATCTACAACTACTGTGCCCGTGCACACAACCTGGATGGAAATTCAGTTTAACTGTGTTTAACAGTGTCCGTCTTCTTTTCGCTATGTTCAAATTCATGAATGGAACCAACTGTTTTAATTTTTTTAGAAGGGACGAAAATAGCCAAATTATTGTTGGGCTTAGGGCAGATCACTGAAATATAAAAATCTTTGTGAACAATCTTCAAACGATGTTCTGATAAACATCACAGTTTTATAGTCGACGCAGGATCCCCGGCTGTGAATTGTTCACCTGGTATAAAAATGAGCTATGATTCCCAGACCATTTGTTGCATGGCGGCAACTGCTGAATGGTGTATTGCCCATTAGTTTGTTGATAACCTTACGTTTTAGTCCGAAGTGCTCGCAGATATTGCACTTTTTGTCCGTTGCTTAATCGTAGGATCTTCAACAGCGCATGATGGTTGTAAAATTAAACTGTAAACGACATTCATTCTGCAGTATACTTCCTTTGAAGGTTTGTATTATTCTCAATGATATTGATCACCCCAAAAAGAGACAGCTTTCAGGGAAAACGAGACTTGGTTTTTATTCCGAGTTGATTCTTAGTTGGAGAAAAAGTAGTGGTGTGCTCATCTACAAAAAATATATTATGTTCGTTTAACCTTAAAACCATAGTCCGAAGAGATCGCTCAAAATTTCTCTGCAGAGTACATCTTACCTAGTTCCACTTGTGTGTTCTAAACTATAAAACCGTTGAATTTCCGAAACGCACCATTGTGTTCGGTAGCAGATACATGCAGAAAAGTAGCACATATCGTGCTTAAAGACCTTTAATGTAACATGCAAGCTGGCTGACTTTACTCTGATTGTCCGTTACACTTGCGAACCAACCTTGGGGTAACATGGAGACACTGGGGGACAGCAGTATTCTAAAGTAGGGGTTCCAACAACAGTCCTGTAAAAGAAAGAAACAAGAACCAGTATGAACCAGAGGCTCAGTAACCATGTACACCACTTATACGAACGCAAACTAAAACGGCGTGAACAACACAGCAGCACGCCCTGTTACGCAAATCAAATTCAACCCGTACGTCCTTGCTGGTTTCGACCGCACGTTACATTGATAAGTTGTTTACTGGCCAGGACTGTCTCACATTAGGTAATGCAGTTAACAAAGGTTCTCATATCAAACTTCCTTTTCAGTTCATTCTCACTTAATAGGATACTTTCTTCCGGTTAGCGGGTAAGATATTGTTCGTTTGTAACTTGTATTGTTTGGAGCCCAAACAGTTTAACACCATATATGATGTCTTCAATCTCATTGACCATGGATTGACGAGGAGTTGGTGCACACCGATTACATTCTCTAAAGCAGGCTGTGATGGTATTGCCCAGTGTATTCAGTTGTAATTCGTTTATTCAGTAGATTACGCTCCAATTTGTTGCCTATACGAATCCAGTTATCATACCTTTTACAAACTAGGCTAACTAAAAGTTCACATACATGAAACTCGCCTCACAAAACGTTAGTTGTATCTCACCGTGAATGTTTACATAAGTTCAATATTTAGAATATACAATTCAAGTGCTGTACTCGCTGGCAGGTTAAAACTGATGTCACGAAAGTTAGCATCTATGCCAGAGGTAAAATTATCTAACAACATCAAAGTCTTACATTGTTCTTTTATCACTTTACTGTTGAGGTTCTTCGGCCAACCGGGAAAATAATTCGCATCTCGTTTGCGTTTTAGTGTTCAGTGGACAATATAACCAATATCGTGAGTTAATGTTGATTCTGAATTGGTGGGGATGCACACAGTGACCAATCACCGTGAGGCCCAATTTATTCTGTGAAACATTACAGTGCAGCAGTATCACCAATCTTTTCTCTGAGCCACTCAGTCTGTAACACTGTTTCACATTCGTTAACAAACCCCTGTTCGACAAATATAAGTAGATCAGTGTTATGGTCAAAAATGAATCTACTTTCAGTGACTATCATGTTGTGATGTTTTACAACCTATCTATCCGCTTACCATTAACATCTGGCTGACTAACCCAAAATTAACCGTGATGTAGTAAGGTGCCTTTGTTTGACAATTCAGTAGACGACCGTTACTGATGAAAAGTGTCTCAGTAAGTACCAGAAATATTTAAGCAAATATGTCATCAGGGCAGTAACCACTGAATGTAACATTCACTCTCGATTAAGCAGGTGATCTTTTACGACAATGACTGTTACGGGGGCAATCCTACCTACTTTCATGACGGAAGATTTCTTTAGAAAAAAGTGTTCTTTATTGTAGGATATTTGTGGATAATAATACAGTGTTGAGAACAATCTCAAAAAAAAACTACCTTGAATGCTTGTCTATTTTGATGATTCTTTTAAAGAAAACACCATCATAATCATTGGGTCACGCTCATACAAGTCGAATCCTCAAAGTAGCCAGTTTTCCGCCTACTCGGAGGTGCTTATTTTGTATATACCGTGATCTGAAAAAAATTTGTTAATGAGGAATAAATGAACTGGTCTTCACTAGGAAAAGTTGTTCGGTCGAATTAAATATTTCCACTCGTCCAGGATTACTGAACCGATAAGTTAAAACACAAATGGTTCACTGTGGGGAGATGGATGCTTTTCAGGATAACCACTGTGTATTGATTACATATAATGCGCACATTCATATAAACTGATAAATAAACAGCTGTGATGATGTAAGCAAACTTCTGACCTTCAGACATAGTAACACATGAACATCAGTCAGGTTAATCTTGCAGATTAAGCGCACCAACTATTTTGTATCCTGGAATTACTGACCCTGAATCAAACCACATAGCAGAGCGAGAACTGCAACAGCGCCGGAGAACTATAAAAGCACCAATTATGTAGCCATAAATCTGAGAGTGCAATGTACAAAGGAATTACTGATAACTTTGGCCGGACTAAGATGGTTGTATATCACTGCAAAAAGCGTGTTTTGAAAGGTGCTTCAAGTTGGGATGTTATGGTATATGCTAATGACTGAGCCAATTCTGTAGATAGGCCGTTATCGGCACATGTGAAATTCCCAAATTAGACTCATGTCGCTTATTCTCGGCATAATCTCGGAACCACACATTTACCTTCTCAAGACACATGACATACTCTTGACTCTATTCCAATGGCATTCATTCCAAGTTCCAGGCACACCTGCTGGCTCTTTTATGCATTCTATCAACTAGTACATCGTCCAGTACTTCTCAATCCCTAATTTCACGCTTTTATATTCTGCATTGTAGAAGTTGTATCCGTAGACGAAAACGGCAACGTCAACAGCACCAAAGACAAAAAAATCAGACATTCTGGTATTGCACCGAGTGTTCTCGCACAAGTCCGAAGTTTGACCAGTTGAGCGGAAGCAGATCAGTGCGCAAACACTGGTCAGCTTTTAGACAGCCGTCAATCTTCTCATCTTGGTCCGAAGGTATAGCACCAAAACGCGAGACTAGGATTCAAGGATGCCCCCATACTCACTCATTGCTACCAAGTCACGGTTACACGGCTTCACTCCGGCATTGCAACAGTCCAGAAATGAAACGTGACGTTACAACCTTTTTTCAAAATGGAACAAACTTGAACGCAAAAGATTGTACAGAACGACCTAAGGCTTATTTAGCGGCAGGATATACCGAATACTATAAAAGGCAAGGCAAACTGAATTCAAATTTCAACGAAACCATTCAAAGTCCGTCATCCTCCAAACGACGAAATTCGTAAGTATCCTAATTTCAAGTCCCTTTATTTCGGTTACGTTTCCAGAAGAAACCCCTTCTGTTGTATTCATAAGTGAACCTGTTTTGTTGTTTGTTAAGCACGAGTTTCGTCTACGGCGGTTCTACTGAAGGTAAGTAGAATGAAGGTTCAGTTTACAGAGTCGGATATGTTGAAACATACAGCCTCTTATAACCAACCGATTCAAGTTCCTCATCAGGATACAACTTACACATCGCCATATGGACGACATCATCTTCACTTGTTAGTGGTTCCGATTTCATTTTTATGATACGGGACGATAAGATCTGGTAGACAGACTGCGAGTGTCAGACAACCAGCTAATCTTAATAAACTCTGAAACCTCAATTTTAAGATAGCTGTGGAGATAGACTATCAAGGTCTATGTATACAGCAGTCGTTCTTTGTTTTGTGGTATTCATAGCCAAAAGGAAAAACCAAGAAATAATCTTAACATAATCCCAAAGTGACATACTCAAAATGGTTCGACAATCATCCTGATTGTCTTCAATTAGCTTTGGTATCGATGGAGCCGACAGATAAGTTTTAGACTAATTGACTAGGTACATTGCACTAAGGTATAACTTTTGGTCAATGATTATTCCTCAGTTGACATAAAGGACTGTCACCACCCATGAAGGTGCTTACGGTTGTCATGGTGAAAAACGTTGAAACAATGCTCCTGAAATCCAAAGGAAATATTTTTTTCAATAATTGAATAAATTTAATGCGGTCGTTTCTATCCTTTTCTGTATTACAAAGTTCATGCCGCCAAGGGGCGTAGACGAATTTCTGATGTTTTCTACGAGATTCGACACAGCTTTTCATTTGTCAATTGACTAGCAAAACAGTTATCCAAAGATCTCCAGCGAACCTCATGTCACATAATTTGAAGAGAATTTCTGACAAGCACAAGCGCATTATGGAAGTGAATTATATTCTCTCAATTGACATACATCAGTCCCATACGAAAATATTCATGCGTTAAAGCACTTACTTAATACAACTAAAAAAGAGGGGTGGAATTCGGTGGTTCTGTCAGTTTTTGGCAAATGCTTTCATGTTCAATACACAGACTCCAACATGGTGAACACATTGGTTAACAGCGCGCAAATTTCATTTTACTTCTGCGTATGGAATGGTCTGGCTTCAAAGTAGTGTTCACTTAGCAGCCCGTGGCGTAGACATACACGTGTCAATAACGTACAGTCTCTTTTGATGAAGTGCTAGTTTTCCTGTAAAACGCTCGACACATCAGTTGTTATTTTCCTATAAAAACTACGCGTGCCTCAACCCTAAAACCCAATGCCCAAATGCATGCAATGTGTGGATCCGGTTACATTCTTAAACAGATGTGTTGAAAACACTGTAATAGTTAGCCGCTTGTTTTATCCGTGGTATTTTCAGTAGTTTTGATTTGCATGGCTTTCGTCTAGAAGTTGGTTAGTTATTCTCCACTCTCCGAAATGGATGACCCAAAATTATAAAGACTGAACACATTGGTATTCGTCTAAACTCATGGAATGTGTAGTCATCAAATAATAGCAATCTGCTAAACGGTTCATAGACAACGGCATCATAAGCTGCACATTGTACAATCGGAAAATTACCGCAAAATTTAAAAAAAAGCGCCGTTTTGAAATTGATACGAATGCAAGTTATGTTAAAAGTGCTCAATAGAGTTTAACGCTATAATATTTGACTTATGACAGGTATATCACAAAACGCTTTCAAGGTAGTAATATGATGTACCTTTTTTCAAAAATTAGTATCCATGCCAATCCCTCCCCCTAGTCTTCAGAGACAAACTGATTTGACATAATATGTGGTCGGTCGTAGCTGAATGTTGAGATTAAGGTGATGTTGGTCTAATCGGAAACACTCCAGCTGACCAATGTTTATTACATGTACTTAAACGTTTTTACGCACTTCCATGGAGAAGTTGTCACATATGATCAGATGATATTTCTGTTTGACATGTTACGTGGGCAGCAGTCCTGTGTAACGTAATTTTTTAAAACATTGAGGCTTGTGAACTGAACTAAAGAGGCCACTTGATGGATAAGATAGTTCAGTGTATGAAACTCGTCTACGCCAACCATGTCAGTCCTAGGTTCTATATACTGACTCAAAAGCTCCCGAATGGTATCGAACGCGAGACCGGTACTGGGTTTCACTGAATGCATCCGTGAGCCCCCCAGCTGAATTAAAACTGACTGGTTTACGGCTAGGAATGATGGTAAAGTTACTCATGGTTTTCCGGTTATGTTAACCTTAACAAACATCCTGCCGAAAAGTTCAACTGCGGGACAATTATCTTCACGTCCACTGTAACTGTGACTCAAGACTTCGGTAAGTTAAACCTCTCTATTAAACTCCTTCTAGGTAAAAACAAAACTGGATGTACCACGCAGTGGATTAGTGGCATATCGTTTCTGCTTATCACTGGGAAGACTGTTGATGTCAACGAGTAATACCACGTGAAATGCAACAGTTCTTATTAGGGAATGAAAGTCAAGGACCTCATCATTTTCATCATTACATCGTTTAGAAATTGTTGTTTACGACCTTCCGGTTACATGCATTCACTACTAATTCGTATAACTTGTAAATCAAAAAAACAGCGAGAAACTTAAACAATCATAATGTTAAAATAAGGTCAGTCTCAGCGCACGTTTGCGAAATGTGTTACCATAGAGAATAAACACCTGCTCACCAGGTATACCAGAGTGAGTGAGAGATGCAATGCATTCTAGAAATATATCCATTTTTTCTTTGTCTTTCCGTTAAAATGCTAGAGTTGTAAGGTATATTCATAACAAATCATCAGTCATTTTATTTCCGTACTTCCGTTTTGCAGACATTCAAAATACAGAAATCAAAAAGTAGTTGCTCGCGTTAACAATCTCATATTGTGGTTCATTTTACCAGGCAAGAAAATAAAATGTCAATCTTCTTCTAGTTACCTAAAGATGAAACCTATCTTACCGTCTGATAATGGTGCTATCTTATCTAAACATAACTAGTCTACACGTATTTTGTTGTGCCGATCTTTTCGCATCGTTACTTGAGTATGTCTCAGAACCGTTATACACAATAATAGAAAGAATAAGCGCTTCATCCGCTAATATGAACAACTGTTTACATCTGTTATGGCATGCATGGCTGCATACATGCACTAATAGATAAGCAATTATTTGACAACTTACCTTCTAACTACCTGATTATAAATAACTGATAACCGGCAGCATTAGCATCCGATCGTCTATACGTATTCCATTAATCTGCTGTGTTTAGGATGGCATTTGTTCTTGTAGTGTGCTGAACGCGTTGTACCGTTGTCAAACTACTTTCATGTTGTCATTTGTCTGGCATGTTGCAGTGAACTGGTCTGCTGTCATCATGTTCAATAATGAACCGTTTATTGTGAGATATAACAGCAATCTTCTAAACTGCTGTCTGGACCAATTTAGGAGATTGTAAACTAACGTCAGTTCCAGCTACATTCATAGTCTACAGCGAACAAAAGTAGAACATAATGACTTGATAGCATACAACCAAGTAATATGGCACTAGCATCGCACTTTTGCTGAAACTAAACGCAACAAAAAGCACGTTTGTCTATGCTAGTGAGGGAACAGAAATTTCAAAATATGTTTTTTTTGCATTTCTGCTTATAGATTACTAATTCCTAGTTATATCATGGCCAAAAACATATATTTCACATATGGATGACGTATTGCTTCTCATATCTTCTACAACTGAATTCTTTGGAATGTATTGATAGTATGACCAAGATCATGAACTGGTAACATACCACCCATCTGCCAAGCTTATCCGACCTATTAGCAGCGTCGGTTCTGGAAAGTACTCTGGCGTCAAATTTGGTCAAAATAATCTAAACAGTCATTGTTAACTTTGCCAGTTATGCAAAACAATGCTATGAGATTAACCAGATCGTCCATTTTTGGAACGGTCTCTCTCCTAACATGACATTAATGTTCACGCATGCACAAAAAGAACTTTAAGCTAACTGGCATTGGTGACATGTGTACACTTTCCCAATATCGAGTGGGATGGTCGCTGTACAAATTTATTCACACACATGCACGCAAGCCACGGATACAATGCAAGTATCATCAAACCTCACATTGTCTCAAAGACTGTTACCGGGAGCATGGGGCTAGTAAAGCTATCTGCTTACCTTTTACGGCGATCGTCAGCTCTGTCACGTTAATGCTTCGTATTGGAAGAAGTAACAAGCAAGTTCCTTGAAGCAAAAATATATCTTGGAATTTTGTACTCTCAAATGGTTTTAACTCCGGCAATTTCAACATAATGTTTAAGTACATTACATCTGCAGGTTCAAAGATGTAATCGGGTAAAACACCACGACTCAAGACCCTGACGACAACGTAACACAATAGAGTCTGAACAACACTGTTAGAACACGAAAACTGGTAGATGCAAGCATTTCGTATTGACTCATCAGTACCAAATCTACAACAACATGAAGCGGCGTGTTATATCGAACAGTTAGGGGTGGGTAGGATGGATAGTTGATTGATGGGTTAGAAAAGGTCACTAAGTCCAGTCCAGTCCTGTTCGATACAAAACGCCGTCCCATGTTATTGTAAATTTGGTACCGATGAGTCAATACGAAATGCTTGTATCCACAAGTTTTCGTGTTCTAACAGTGTTGTTCAAACTCCTAAAGGGAACGAACTGTTTCAAATTTTTAAAGCGACGAATTCCCGTTGAAACTTGCAAGCTGTTGCGCCGTGTGGCCAGTTTGAGATGCAAGATAGCTCGTGAACTTGTCAATAAATCGTTTATCACTGAATGCACGCGTGTCGGCCAATATCCCTATCAATTCCTGTGACTTTTGAGGAAAAACAAGCTGAAGGTGACGAACAATAACCTCAGACGTATTGCGACTGCACACAATGAAACTGCACAAATGCGGCTGTTGGATTTGCGTCAAACACATTGCCGTCTTCTTCCCATCGTAGAAAACTTGTCATTATGTGGTCGTATTGTGTT
>JTDE01000772.1:18875-33112 GCA_014338405.1 Paragonimus skrjabini miyazakii
ACAACGTCACTGAAATAGAAGGTCGCATAGGACGGCATCTTCAACTTCTATTACAACCGCACATAATCGACGACGCGACGTACAAATCCCTTAAACCGTGTGGGACGTCGACACCTCAGCTCTATGGCCTCCCTAAAACACACAAGTCTGGAATGCCTCTTAGGCCTATACTAGCAATGACGAATTCTCCGTTACATGAGACAACTGATTATATATGTGGGCTCGTTGAAACGAACCACATTACTTTGCCTCTGCCTAGTGATATTCTGAAGGAAGCCTTATTGTTATGTACTGAAAATGTCAGCTTCCGTTTTCTTGATCAGTGCTACCGCCAAATAGATGGGGTAGCCATGGGAAGTCCATTAGGGCCTATCTTAGCGGACTTTTTCATGTTAAAGATTGAACAAGAGTTAGCCGGAGACATAGCGAGTCTGACATACTACAAACGCTGCGTTGATGATACACTAATGTTCAGTCGGTTCAAACAGGTAATAGACAACCTAGTGCACCGCTTAAATAGTTGCCATCCCAATGTGAAGGTAACTTGCGAATTCGAGGCCGATAACTGTTTGCCGTTTTTAGACATACTCATAAGTCGCCTGGAGGATGACTCTATCAAAAGAAGTGTTTATAGGAAATCCACGTGGTCCGGTCAATACCTAAACTTTAGTAGTTTCACACCGGTCCATCAAAAGCGAGCACTAGTGAATACACTATTCACGGACGCAAGACGAATCTGTACACAAGACAGTCTTGTGGAGGAATTAGAGTTGATCACGACTGTACTACAATCAAATGGTTACCCGAAACGGTTCATAGAAAAGCACAGTAGGCCGAAACCGCCATCCGGACCGGTGGTTACAGTAGAAAAGAAGGTTTATATAGAATTGCCTTTTAAAGGTGATTGCAGTATGCACCAAACAACACAAAGACTGATTAATTCGATTAAACGAACATTCAACGCAGCCGAATTTCGTGTGCTAGCTCGAACCCAGAAGCTACCTATGCCTTCAATCAAAGGAGATCAGCCTGTCGGTGCCATCTCACACTGTATCTAACAATAGAGTCTGTTGGAATATCAGCATCTGTAATTAAACTAAATTGGTTTTTCTGAACTCCAGTCACTCACACAACTCACCGGCTGTAGTACGCTTGTAACTCCCCTAGATGTTTAATTGGGCATCCTTTTCGAAAACGTCCAAACGAATTTAACTTAGATATAGTACACTAGTTTAATCAGGTCAACTTTTCACCTACATTGCTTGATTTCACAAAATTTTCCAATTATTCTCACTCTTGCCCTAGAGCGCGGACAATTTTTCAGTTGGCAAGTAAAACTAGCATCGATTTTCTTTGAGGGTTAAATGCATAATCATCTTTCAAAATGGTCTACGTGACTTGCAAGTTAAGAACCAAACTGGCTTACTTCTGTGTAAACTATGACTATACTTGCTACGTCATCCAACGTGTTCACTGATATTCAAAGACTGTCATGTGAAAAATAAGAACACGCATCACACTAATAAATTTTATGACTTCACGACTTGAATATTATTTCAATAACACTAACTACTATCGCTTTGCTACCTCTTGTAATTATCAGTTATACAGAGAAGTATCAAAGACTTTGTAAATGACTTACGTTTGATGAAAGCTCTCATATTCGGACAGTTTTGGAAATAGAGACCAGATACCATGCTTAAACGTCTAGTTAGTTACCAAATTTGCGAAAACATGTGGGTGGTGTTCAGTTTATATTGCTAATCTTATTTATTGATTATACATGAAGTTGACCCGCCACACAACCACTTCAACCGTATTTGGTTCCTTTATAAAGAATATTGCTGATCTTTCGATTAGGTTTTTTTACTGGTGAGTCTCTCACTCATATTTATGTAGGATAAGGAGGGATATGGGTTTCGCCACAACCTACCCTTTTGGTTATCAACCTCACTGCTATGTTACAGACAGCTGCTGCTCACATACTTTTCGGTCTGAACCCTTCATATTCACACCGGGTGTCATTTGTATAAACGGAACCGCGAATGGCTTTAACGAGAATCTTTTTGCTGATACAAAAACTGCCCAGGTCCTTCAACAGTTGTCATCGTGTAGATCGTTTTAGACAAAAACGTAGTCAACCATTCTATTTATACTTTGTAATCAGTTAATTATGACCAGTTGAATATGCTCCATTTATGCTGTGAGCAAGTTGGCTCACATGTCTAACGCTAACCATACGTTACTTTGGCTTTCCTATTACCAGTTCAATTATGTAGGTTGGTTTGAAATAGGTAGATACGTGTATTTCGGTTATCATGTATTTCGTAAGTAGAAGTGTGGTCAAGATTTTGGAAATTACCGAAACCTTTGAGTAGTTTTCAGCATAAATGACAAACATATTTTTACCCTATCCCTCATTTATGCCAATTTTGCGAGTTAGTCCCGCTATTTTAATTCAGACTCAGTGGAGTTCAGAGACCAGTGCCAGTGTTAGAAACGCTAACTGGAACAATACAGAAACTCAATCTACCTTAAGCTCCTAGATAGTACTATAATTTTATTTGCTATTATATGGTAAGTAGTATGTGGTTATTGGTTAAAATCTATCGGAAGCACACGAACGATTTCGTGTATGTTGCTTAATGAATGACAACAATCACGAAACTGATCATGTGCTTCCGACTAATTTTGACCATTAAGCAAATACTACTTATCTTACTATATGATTCGAAATTCATTTAGAATAGCTACCCAGTATTAGAAAAGGCCGCTGTTAAGCAGTTTATAAAACTGACTTTATATTAACTTTAAACGTAAACAATAAGGTTTCATTCAAAAATTTGTCTCAACTGTACTCATCTTCACTAATTTGATTCGTACAGTTGTCTTAGAGGTCGCGATTAAATGTAAAGTGCACGCTAGAAAGTTCAATATATTCCATCAGATTTTAAACAATGAGCAACTGATCAACAGCTGAAATGCTGATGACTATTCCATTCTTATTCTTCTTGAGGCACTTATCTAGAAAAACGAAGTATTCCCAATCATTTGCGTGTATAGGTTTATATTATAACCATAATATTATGAAACAGTTGATTCCCTTCATAAATTTGAACAAAGCAGTAAGAAGACGGACAGAGGTAGATGCTAGCATTTCATATTGCCACTTCAGTCGTCTCAAGCCAGCATTGTGTGTACAAAAACAATTATATGTAAGCCTTAGACTCCCATGGACCTGATAGTTTTGCGTTGTTGTTCTCCACTTAATTTGCTATTTTATTTTCTCAACCCCCCACTCAAATAGTGTCGTATATAATATTATGAAACAATATATTTAGGCGGAGGCCTAGTCAGATCAATGTCGTAACCTGTGAATGACAACCCTAATCTAAAAATGTGTGTCGATGGTCGACAAAAATTAATCATTGTGTTTTCCTACCGCGATGAAGATTCTCAAACTTCTGGCAAAGTTTAACATTCATAAAGTTGGATACTTTAAAGTTTATATAAGAACTTGTTGAATGTATCCCTTAGGTGAGTAAGCATTATCGAAAGTAACGTTTTCAATTAGTCAATACTTATTTCATTTCTCTCGTATAGTTCTGGTACAAAGTTTACTACACCGTGCAATATGATACACATTAGTGGAAAATTTGTTTGCTGTACATTATATTCAAGAGAAAGTATAATCTACCATAATGGGCACTAATGAATCAGTCTGCTTAGTACTTCTTATTAACTACTCCATAGCTCATGATGTGCCTAGATCTAAATGAAGTTCCAACATTATGGAGGGAAAGATTATTTATCTACTTGCATCAGTCTGATCTGTGCTACAGGTTAGAGACTACCAGTACTATCCAGTCTTTTTCCTCTTAGCAAACAGTGCAGACACACGGGTCGTTCAACATATGACCAGTCGTTTTAGTTCTTCAGTTTAGTGTGGGTGATGAAATTAATGATTCTTTGTTCTCATACAAGTCCGCACCATATTGAGTAGAAAGCTAAAATCATTAAACACGTTTACGTGATTCGAGAGCAAGGATATCTAAAGCTGTCACAGATCACAGTGAGATACTGAGAATTTGAACTTTGTCTCACTCTAACTATTGTCTAACTAGGTTACCTGATTTAGATTCTTGAAAATACTATCATAATGAATCAGCCCGATAGGATAGTTTACGTCACTAAGAGTAACTTATGATTCCTGGTCTTGTGCATGAGTGTGAAAACAGCATTGTGTGTATACTATGTTTTCGTTAATGGGGGTAGATTAAAGAGTTTCGACTTCTGCTACAATTACTACTCTCAAGCATTACTCGTAAGTATTAGTTAGTTCTTAGCTTTAGGTAACCTGCACTGACTGTTAATACCTAACTCTTCAGCCTGTGATTCGAACTCTTTACTCAACTGTCCTTCCTTCAAGGTAGCTACTAACAGTGGCTTACTAGCTGATATAAATAACTTAATTATGAGGTTCGGTGCCAGATGAAGCATTGTAAGTGACTTTTCTCCATTCCTAAGAACCTTGAGGACCACATGTAGGATTTTATTTTCATTTGAAACGCATCTACAGTTGATTCAGCTTCAAGACTTCTACGAGATGCAAACTTGAGTAATGTACCGAATTGCCATCAAAAGAGAGATTCAAAGTTTCCGTGTGCTAATGACAAATAACCCCGGAAATGCTTAGTACAAATCTCAAATCAGGATAAACTGACTTAGGTACATAACAAAAAACAGTCAGGGGATGAATAAGGTGGTTAGCCAAAAGGGAAACAGAGTTGTGGATCAAAGATTTACGGTATGACCGCCGCAGCTAAATAGACAAAGAATTTCGTTATGTCAGGGCACGATGCATAGAAGAAATTTGTGGTGCATAAAAAATGCCCAAAGAGACACGAAAGCGACCAGGGTCAAAGAACAATGCTGTATGGTCGAGCATCACAAACACCAGCACACGACAGCTTCAGAGACCTTCTAGTCGTACGTAAGGTAGTCACCGTATTGTGTTTCCCGTGGAAGGGAGTGTTTCGACCATTAATGTACTTTACCTTATGCGTTCCTCGCTTTTTCTTGGACCTACGATATCATAATCATTAGTGTGATAGATCCAATGAATTACGTCCGATCCAACTACAAATTCTTTGCCTTGCTGATGGAGTGTACGATGTCCTCATCGCTGGGCCACATCCAGCTAAATTCCAGATATTTTACTGATGGATCTCACCTATGTTATTAGTCTCCGACCACATTTTCTTTTCTTTTCACCACCGTCCTCGAAAAATGTGTGGGAATGCGACAGTTGCGATCAATTGCGAGTGATGTTCGACTTATGTAAAAACAAAATCCGCTAATATCCATCAGTAAATAATGATGTGTTGACGTAAATGATTAAGCCCAACCAGTCCTTCTTCAATGGGCTTATTTCCTCCGAAAATGACATTTTATCCGTGAATAATTTGCTATTTCGTAAAGAACTTTGACGAACTTCTACAAAGTTCACCAAAACAATTGCATTTATTTGTACGACCACGTTTGTTAATGTGACTTTATAAAAGTGCTGTACATGCTGTTTCCATCTCCTGCCTTTTCTTGGATTCGACATACTCAAACATACTTAACCTTGGCGCTGAAAGAATCACACCACTACTAACTACATTTTTCGCCAACAGAAAAGGATGTGTGTGTACTGAGGCAATTTTGTGATAGCACATATGGGTGCACAGATTTTGCACTAGTTCCCAACTATCTGTGTGACTTTTCGTACTAACAAGTACCTGCCCAAATACACGGCAACTGTCTGTCCGAAATATGGTGTAGACAGTCTGGCATTGTTGCTGATGCTAGCTGGAATCCTGTTGGCGTCAGCATTGCACTCCTAGTCGGAGCCCGAATGATATTCAGAAAGATAACACGGTATACTTAATTAGGAAGCGGAACGGTAAACAGACCCAGAATAAAGGGAGTTCGGTACGGAGTAGCGATAAGACGAATTAAAGACAGACATTGCACTAAACTTCGGAACTGTATGTTTTTATTTGCAGTGGACTGATGGCACATTTATTCACAATATTGCTGTGTACACTAGTAGTAACTGTACAGGTTTTAGTTGAACAGTAACGGAAGCTAGCGACAGATGTTTGGTTAAAGAATTGAATAGACAGAATACGTAACCTTATATGAATTGCGCATTCTGTAGTGGAAGCATGGAACTAATGAACGCAGTTACGTTGAAGCCGATGAATGGAACACAAGGTTGATCAAACAACTACAAAAGCAGGAAAACAAAATCGTACTTGGTAGTTATTTCGGCTCATTACCTACACGATTATGTTCTGTGGGCTGGTGAGTAAACTGAATTTCAATGGCTGAAATGCGATTTTTAGTGGTTTGAAGGGTAAACGACAGGATTAAGCTTTTAGTATAAAAGCGGGTAATTCATTTGTTCTGTGGGCAATACATGGGAAAAGACCGAGAACAGATTTACTGGGTTAACACAACAAACCTTCCAATGTCACACGGGAGGCAACCTTTCATAAAGAAAGTTTTGAATCGGTGCATACATTCTCGCTTCACAGAAATTGAGTATCACAGTATTAGAGTGTTGTATGGCAAATAGGAGTAACTGTGCTTGATTTGTTCTGGTGGAGCACTTACCGAGTTCAAGTATGCTGGTTCTGTCGTTAGTTCGGATCCACCAGGAGGTCTGAAGTTTCCATAGTTGGTCCTTTTCTAAACTAACAATTCCGTTATACTATGTATTTCAAATATTGTGTACTAATTATGCTAAGTAAATATGTGTCGTGCAACACACAAATGTGTCTTAATATAGACAATAATTATGGTTGACGATTATTTATTCCACCCTGTAACAAAACTTTTGTCCAGTGCGGATCCCAGATTTCAGTAACTATAGCATCTGGTTGTAATCTCACGCCTACAAAGGTGAACACTCTCTCCCAGGAAGTAAGCGCCCAGTTTATGCACGTAGTTCAGCACTCGACCGGGCAAAAATCAGGATTTTTAAAACGGAATATGTATACTACTTTCCGAAGACCTACTTCGATTTTTATCTGTACCCGTTGAACATGCTTCATTATATCTGCAACTTCCGGGTAAAAAACCGAAACTGAACTCCGCAGAGGAAATTAAACTTTCCTCTGTCCATAACGGGAAACCTCTAGCTTGCCATACCTAATACTGAAACTTCATATCACTCACCTTTACTTTTGAAATCAGATAGATAGGCTGGACAACAACCAAACATCTAAGGCTTTTAATTCTCCCTTTGACACCTTACACATTTGTTCGTGTATTGTGTGTTAACAAGGATTTCCTACTCAATGATAGGAAGGAAAGCAAACATTATTTTGGAAAATGAGTGAATTTTCCCATCGCAATTATCTATGTATTATGTAGATGTTCGAACATAGGTGAACATTCCTCGGGTACACTACTTCTATACTGTTCGAAATGGATTGGTATGTCTGTTTTTTGTGCGCGTATTCCGTTGGTTAAATGAACATGGTTCACTTAAGGTTACAAATTTGCATTGGCTCATCTTTCTGAAACTACTGCTACCAGATCCCAGTAAAAACACTGTTTGTGCGCACCTGCTCTCACTGTTCTTCCGTTATTTCTAATTCTGCACCACTCTAACACAAAACCTGTCTTCTCAGTCTTGAAATAAAAGTGGAACCGAAGCAATAATTCTTTTCGATCGATACAGATTGTGGCAAATTACAAATTTATATGAGGTTCATGGCCATTATAATTATTTATCGAATGAAGCTCATCTGGTGAATTTTCCTTCATTTGTTAGAGATGTTTAAAATTCATTTATCGTGGTGTACAAAGTGTATCTATTGACTGATTGACTGACTCACTGACTCACTGACTGACTGACTGATTGACCGATTGACTGACTGACTCATCCACTTTCCCACATAATGTGAGACTATTCATTCGAAATCAAGTTTGTAAACTTTAAAATCCATCCAGAAATTAGCAATCCACGTGGATTTAGCATGGATGATATGTTGAAGTTAGTGGTTAATTTGAAACTGTAATAGTCACACACTTATTCATGCCATTTAAGCATCATCTTGTTTTTCCCGTATGTTGCTGCATCGTCCTGGAGATATATTTGCGCGTTTTTCCACCATCAGCTGTTGTAGATAACATCCCGTAAGGATAAACGAAAGGTGATCTCAACAGACGTCAGAGTAAGACAATGCGATAGGGTCTGGAAACAAACTATTTATTTTCAGCGATCTATACAAGAATAAGAAGTGGATACTTCTACCCTAGTCTGATACCAACAGCAGCTATCACGATCAATCTTGATTTTTTCAAAGTTCCGTTTTGATGAGTAACTGAGATGACTATCGTGGTAATTCATCTCGAGGTGTGGTCATCTTAGAAACCGTTCACTCCCGGACACTTCGTTCCATGGACATTTCCTGCAATGCTCAACCTAAGTGGTACAAGCTGCAACTGCGGTAGAGGACCTCTTTCCATAATATACTGCTAAAAATGTGCACAAAGTCTTTGGAATAGAGCGTCATCTGGTGACCTTCAGTTTGTATTTCGTGTGCTGTCTAATTGTTTCGCTTGTTTCACATTCGTTTTAATCAGTAGCAAAAGAAATCTCGAGTATTTACACTTAAAAAGTCAGTCCTTCGACTTCTTGGGTGATCTGCTAATAGGTTGTTTCCATTCGTTTGCGTGGCTCATATAAACGCGACTGCACGTCAGAGCGACATATTCTTAAAAGTGTCGTTATAATGCACTGATGGTTTGCAATTTTGTGATGACGGCTGTTCATAACCACGACTTACAACATTACGGACGGAATTTCTGTCAAAACGAGTTAGAATGGGATTATTTCTCACCCAGAATAACTGTTCCCAGATAAACTACCAGGTTAAGGACGCTTCTTCGGGTGTAAAGGACGATCAACATGCAAGAAGCTGATTAATACACGCCCATAGACATTGATGTCTATCCACAGGCTCCATAAGTTGAGGCAATTTTAATCTGTCTAGATTGGATAGACCTTGAAGGTTGTAAAAGATTTTTGATCACTTAGTCAGATCAACGACCAACGCATTCGCGGCCACACATATTGCAATGCCATATAGTCATGTCACCACGATCTATGGCACCGATGATTCCCTTGCGTACCGCGCGCTTTCCTCCTTGGCCTCACAATAACTGCTTGCTGAACCTGCGGACGCTTGTCTGGATCATACTTCTCCAGACTGTCCGGTTCAACGCTAAGTCTTCCCAACATCTAAAATCACTTTTACAACGTGAAAGACTTAACCGCATAACATCCGAGAGCTTCAGCTTTTGACCACCATGATTTTACTAACCTGATCTCAGTTGTCCATAGAGCTGCTGCTCCGGGATACGGTCACCGCCCATCCGACCGACGTGACCCAGCCACTGATTCAACATTAGCAGGGCTTCCATCTCGTTCATATCCGCTTGCCGCAGTACCTCAGTGTTTGGAACCATGTCCGACCACCGAATACCCAAGATGCGTCTTAGATGTTGCAGATGGAAGCGGCTCAGATGGCGCACGTCCCGCTGGTACAATGTCCAAGCGTTCACTACCGCACTGCAATATAAACAGCACAATTGAGCGGTGGGCACAACACTTAGTGCTCGGCTGCAGGCTATGGTTCTTCCAAACACGTCTTTGAAGATGTCCAAAAGCAATACTAGCCTTTGCCACACAAGCTCTTAACTCGTGGTCTAAAGGTCAGAGTGTGTATACGCATACACACGTATATCTGCAAATGCCGGACGCGTGGGGTTTGAAATCTCCTAGCCGATTCACCTATGAATGTGAATCTGCATAATGTGCTGTATTATGTGCAGATCTAACCTGAAATGGGATTTTTGTAATAGGCCCTCGTAACATCGATAAGATCTGAGTGCTTTTAGTGACGGTGGCCTACTGTTTATTAGCATCTGTTCCTTCAGTCTGAAATGCATTTTTGCAAAATAAATGTAACTATCAGAGGCCACCTACTGCCTTAAGCCGGGATGTATTGGAGCGCCTTATTGGCCCCAGGCTAACGTGTCCGACCGGAATGAGTTTATTTGCGGTTGCCCTCTTCAACTTTTCGCCCAACATTATCTTTGTTCTACCATTCGCAATCGTTCATACGGTAACCAGTCTCCTCTGATCAAAGCCTCAAAGACTTTATCGGAATTTTCAAAAACGGTCCAAACAACCCTCGTTTGAATGGTTATATCCACGAAACCGTCATCCTTGCATTGTATGCAGTAGTTAACGATGAGTTACTGATAACGAGGTAATATGCTGCGGAACGGTAAATGTACCAGACAGAAGAAGGTCACCAGAAACAAACTCATTTACAAACAGCGACTTTCTACGTCAATCAGCACGCAGTTTAGCACTTTTCCTTTTTCCAAACTTTCTCAGTGCTGTTCCATGTGCAGAGTGAATAGCACTCCCGCTCCTAATCCGTGAGAATCAGGCTAACTCCTGTATGGACGCATTCAGAGTATACCACTCACCCATGATATGAGTAACCCACTAAGGTGTGTACATACTGGCCTGTTCTCCTGGTATATTTTATTCTTTACACGTAATCCCAGCACGTGAGAGCTTACGGTTAACAGTTCCTCTGAGTACCCGATGTCTAAGCCAATTGCATTTCTCCAGAGGACAATTCGTAACTGTTCTGTCTAGTTTAGACAGTTGCATCAGACCGGGCTGGTTTGGCTTATATTGCATGTCAATTTGCCGTACGTCACATGAAGCTGAATTGTCCTCGAATGACTGAAATAACCATGTGATTCAATCCACTGATCTTTTTGCTTAAACCTCTAAAGTGAGATGATTAGGGGCAGTTTGGGTACGTGTTCTGCTTTTGTAATCGGGACCACATTTTACTGCTCAACAACTCTTGTGGCTGAGTTACTAAATCGCAAATGCGATCAAGTTGCTACTTTCAAGTGTATAAAAGGCACCTTATCAACAATTGCTGTGCTAGAAGAAATTCAAGGCATTATAATTGCTTTCGCGAATGCTTAATCAGGAGACAGAACTTTATAACCTGTCAGGGACTTGGTTACACTCAGTGAAATGAATTCTAGCCTGAGATCTGAGGTTTATCGCATCAGAATCAAGAAGATTCCTTTCACCAAACTTTAGTGAATGTCAGTAAAATTTATGATGTAGGAAGCTATTTTGTAAGACTGTGAACTGTTGACAGTGAAGTGGTTTAATTCAGTCTTACAAAATGCAACATATCACCTGTATAAGCCAAATGACAAATGACCTATCACATGTCGTGAACGGATGTGACATGGTCATTCATTGTTTTAAAATGAGGTTCACCTGTGAACAAAACAGCTGGAAGGTGAAATGTGGTACACGCAAGCTTTTCACATTGATTTACTAATACCACCTACGCAATAGGCAGTTTGAACAACTAATCAATCAGGTAATGAATCGGGATTAGGAAAAGTCGAGTTTACGCACGCTCACGTTTACAGACGATTGTGCCTGGACACACAAAGCCGATTTGAGTGGGCTAGTTGCAGCACCATCAGCATACTACAAGTATTTTCTATTGAAATTATCTAAGAAAATTCTGATCACAAGCTAAGTGCATAGTGCGACTGGTGATCCAAGCAGATGCGCCAGCTGTCGACAGTGATTGCTCCGGTTCTGCAGTTATACTGCGCTTCTCTGATGGCGCGGACTACGGTAAATGTATAGACACATGTTGCTTCATTCTGAAGACTAGTCACCTCTAGGTTCTGCCTAATTAACATTTTTACTCAGTTGCATATGATCTAATAGACAATGTAATATGGCACCAACAGGTTGATCTTTTTTGTCGAAGAAGCATGTAGTTTCTACGTCTGAGCAAGTTACCGAAAACCAGGTGCATCAAGGGTACGTGTGATTGAGCGTATTAGGTTTTCTGTCGCTTGATGCATACTGTAATCAGTCATCAAGTACAGTTATATGTACACCCTTTTATCCACAGACGGAGCACTATGGATATCATTCTAGGGCTATTGTGTCTTTCTGTAAACCTACCGGGATAAACACTAGTTTCTAAGACAAAAGTCTACGAGTTTGGTTTGTTCGCATGAACAACATAGTTACCAATGTGTTGTTTTGTGTGGTAGGCGTACAAATGCCGAAGTTTAAGTGAAGTTCCCATAGACAACTGTTTCAACAAACCATCCTCACTGTAACTTGGATGCCAACAAAACTAGTTGACTTGTTTAGTCCCTGTGAGCCATATGAATAGAATAGCCGGAAGACATAAGTTGCAACAAGAATACAGTTCACAGGCTCGTCAGCTTAAGATTTTTAAAAAAGAATTTAGTGAGGAAGTCAGAAGTAAAAATCCAACGGGAACGTAAGTGGTATTCACAGCCAAATCTATGGCAAGCAAACGTTGACAATCAGTTATTTTGTGCGCATCGAACCAGCTACAAACGGCTGATTAACAAGACGTCGAGATACTTGAGAATTTGCGAATTGTGAGCAATCATCAGGACTGTAAACGACAGCTCAACATTGACGCCATAGCCTGTGATTGACCAGTACTTTGCAATGGATGAAGCGGCGTTTCGCCATCTCTAAGCGTTACTTATTAGTGGGTAAGATAACGCATCTCTCAACAGTCTTAAGATATGCTTCTTGGCCACGGTCTCAAGCGATTGTTTGTTGTTTCTTTGTAAGTATTCCCGTAATTTCAGGAAAATTGACAAGAACAGTGACTGGTAGAAAACAAAAGAATTTACTTCTTGACCAGTGTTAAGACACACTAATTCGTCTGTATGAGTAGCTCGCATTTCGTTGTATTGTGCACAATCGTTCGAAATGAATTCATACAGCAATTTGCGGCTTCCGACAAATCTGTCGAAAAAGTTATCATTCGTTTGGATTGAGTGAACAATAACGGTTCACTGTGGCATTTATAGTGCAACAAGTTCGTGATGAACTTCTTTAATTTTCACTCGCTCATTAGGGAAAAACAGTCCAGATGGGCTCCAATGGACCTTCCACAACTACTCTGACAATTTGGCGGTAGGTATGATTGAAACGATGAAAGCTCATATATTCTGTATAGAACAATAAATCTTTATGATTCGTTCCAACGAGCTCACAACTAAGACAAGGTGTTTACTATGTTATGTTTGAGGAATGTTTGCACTTGCTTTGTTCAAACTCCATGATGAAAGTGAAATTTGCAAAATCACATAATTAGTTGTTTTCCAAGCAAACTAATGGACCCATTATTGATTTACCTGTAAGGTAAACTCAGTGAAAAATATAATGAGATCGTTACTATTAAGTTTGTGATAATAAATTTCTGAAGTGAACAGGTAAATTAACGATTCATCACATGCTTCGGCTGTATTGTATGGTTTGCTTCCATTGAGAAAGCTGTGATTACGATGTATCCAAATGATATCTTCGTTTGTATATGTACGCTACATTTCACCAAACAGGTGGTACACAAATGTTGACCATTGGATGGACTAACAAGTTCTTTTCCAAAAATGATGAATTGGAAATTTGTTTAAGGTCATTTATTGTCTACCTAATTATATGACACAAAAAAATCTGTCAGTATGGCTCGGTCTTTCTTCGTAATTAGTTAACGAACTTAATATGATTCCTGATTCAAATGTGCTGTATGTAAACAAATGGTTTCGTTTTATTCATCTCATATTCGTGATTAGGAAATAACCTTTAAATTGACTACGATCGTTTTTTGTGGATGTATGCCAAATCCGGTATCCTGCTTAATTGTTCTGGCTTTCAATTCATTTTTCATTGTTTCGACATGACACACTGAGGTCAACCTGCTGAAACTACTTCTGTCTGAAGAGTTTGCCGATACCCCTGTCTGAAACAACTAGTTCCACATGCAAAGTTAAACACAGTAAACGCAAGACTGATATTATATTATGTGTGTTTCAACAGATGTTGTTGCATCTTTACTGTTGTCTACTTTTGACGAGTTCATTGTGCAAAAGTCTAATCACCAATTTAATTGCAGCAAGGGGACATGGTCTATAATCATTTCAGTCACTATCAAAGTGTCATCAACGCTACACACAGATTGGTAGACACAAAACCGAGTGATGGCATCTGATTACAGTTTCGAGTTGAGAACAAAACATGGGAAGATTCTGCTTAGTCATTCACATGTTGTCTC
>JTDE01000772.1:33212-47134 GCA_014338405.1 Paragonimus skrjabini miyazakii
ATCTGATTACAGTTTCGAGTTGAGAACAAAACATGGAAAGATTCTGCTTAGTCATTCACATGTTGTCTCCAACTGGGGCTTGGCGATGGAACGATCGTTGCAAGCTACGTGAATGTGTGGCCGTTTGTTGAACGTATCTTTGTAAAGGCTCAACAACACTGACTCCGGGTCGGAGATCAGTTCTGGCAGCATAATGTAATCAGTGTCGACCACTATATCCTTACATCACGGCTCTATGACAGGGTGCAGGAAGGTGAAACTTTCTGTTTACCATTGCTGTCACAACAACATATGTGCAGACACCAGGCGATTTCAAACACTGTTCGATTAATCGATGCATTTCCGTCTCTACTGAACGACAGCTGTAGAACCACTGTTTTCTAGGAAACCGTAGATTGTCGATTATTTTTGCATTAGTGATGTGGAGCTTATGTATACATCCTTTTGTTGCCAAGTCAAATTTCATCCATTTGACATAGCTCATCGTGTAGGATGTTGAGTTGTCGAAGTAATGAAGTGTTGAAGTAGTTATCTGTTTTAATTGTGACGGCAATGGGTTATATGAATGAAAGTTGGTTACCACCTTCCTTGCCTTCATTTGTTCCTGTTTTGTTACTCGTTCTTCCTATTACCTTCGAATTAAGGATGTATAGTGGAGATTTTGTTTCTCATACCGATTGAGCACCACCTACGAGTGATCGCAGCTGCCACATTCCCATAAAATTTTCAGTCGGCCCCTTTAAAAAAAATGCACCAGACCCTGATGAGAGCGGAACTCAAGTCTAGTGCATGTTGTCGAAACGGTATGACGGAAAAATCTATGGGAATACGACAGCTGCGATCAAGTGTGTGTGATGTTCAGTTTACATTTGGTTTGCCATGAAAAATTGTTCTTTTAGTGAACGTTAATTTCGACCTAGTACTAAAGCTTAACTCCACCTACTCATCGAACTTTGTTCCCACCCGGTTAATTTGTCCTCACTTTCCACTAATAAACACTTGTTTATCTATACTCCCGAAATGTTTCTTTGATGTTACGTGCTTTGTTGTATTTGACAATGTTCGCGTGAATAGCTGGTCTTGGACAAGGTGAATACAAAAACGAGGTTTGTGGTTCTTTCAATTCTTCAAGTTCTCTAATATTTATCGAACTTTGTTCCCACCCGGTTAATTTGTCCTCACTTTCCACTAATAAACACTTGTTCATCTATATTCCCAAAATGTTTCTTTGATGTTACGTGCTTTGTTGTATTTGACAATGTTCGCGTGATTAGTTGGTCTTGGACAAGGTGAATACAAAAACGAGGTTTGTGGTTCTTTCAATTCTTCAAGTTCTCTAATATTTATTGCATTTTAACACCTTGCTTGTAAGATCCTCGCTTATACAATCGTGCTTTCTGGATCAGAATCGATTGGTCAGTGAGCCGAAAAATGAAGGGACGATTGCTGAACTATGGATGCGAATTTTCGAGTTCCATCATAACGATAGACGTTGTGAATATGTTAAGCATAACTCGACGAGTCAATCGACATCCGGGATTAACAACTAGCTCACATTCGACCTGACCGGTGAAACAGAAACACTTGTTAAGAGTACCTAGTGTTTGAGTAAGGTCTCACCAGTTTCACATAACCAAAATGTGTGCGTGTAGTATCGAGATATGAACGGCTGACTGTAATAACTATAGAAACCTATATTCAGTTGATGAGACAATGTGCAATATAACAGTTGGGTTACCCGTATTTTTGCTTCACTTCACACAGCTTCGGAGTAAAATGAATTTACTTTTACAAAAGCACGTAAACATGAAAGTACAATTCAGCTAACGACTGTGAATAAACTCAGAGCTTGGTGCTATAAGAGTTCAAGTTGTACAGCAAACATTGTTCTACATCTTGTTTCGTCTTGCAGCCCTCTGAATGATGTGTGTCTAGTGATTGATGATGATTGTGGTATTTACAACCATGAACTCACTGAGTAAAATCCAAGATCGGATGCCCATATCTCAACACCTATCAATCCTGAAAAACGGAAGAACCTGACGTATAACCATATCGGAATGAGTAAGGAATAGATTATCCAACAAAGCCGCAATTCTAAATCGGCTGTTCATTAATTATTAGCACATCCCATCAACCGTTAAATTAATCGAGAAGAGGGACAACGTTTTCGAAAACGTCTTAAAGAAAACATGTCTAATATCCGTCAAACAGAACAGTTGTTGTCTCTAGGTTGAAGCGGAAGCTAATGGCTTAGGTGTCTGGACAGCACTCACTCAGGCATGTGTCACATCTGAATTAGCAAACGTCCTAGCAAATGTCTCTAATGTATGAATCACACATACATCACGTAACTTAAAATGACAGCTGGGACAATTTTGTCCTCGGCGATATGAAAAAGAAGTAATTTTGAATTTCACAGTTGTTGGACATTTTACTAACACAGTAGACGAAGATAGCAAAAATATTTCAGTATACAAAGTATGGTGGTGGTTTTTTGTTTGATGGAGCTGAGTTTTCCTCTGAAATAAAAGTTGAAGTAGTTGTACGTGGTAGAAAGTAGACGGCAGTTTTTCACGTTGACACATATGAAAAGTTTTCTACTTTGTTGACGTACGACAATAAATTCACCTGCTAATCGAACAATATTGCAACACGTGTGATTTATCTTTCCGACTGAGAGGCTTGCTTACCAAAATATCAACTGTTTTAATTGGTCTGCACTTAAACCTGGACATAATCTTCTACAGAACCTCTAGAACGTAGCCACAAAAAGAGTACGTAAATAGGAACAACCCCCTACCCCCAAAGATAAAGTGGAATTGCGAAACACCGTCTCGAAAAAAATGCTAGAATTGGGATTTAGAGTTTTTAAATCCTTTGTTAATGGCAAGTGGAGGAGATGTGACTCACCTCGTAAACGTACCGGACAGCATATATTCCATACATTCAGGTCTATTTCGATTCATGATGCGGGTATTCTAAAGTAGCCCACAATTTATTCGCATCCGTTTTTTGAGACCTCTCATAACGATGTATCAATAAAAGAAACAAACAGTTCAAAACTTGTTTCCATCATCTGTCTGATCGTCTCTGTTTCAAACGTGCACGCGATTGCACAGCCTGATATCCAGACTAAAAATAGAAAGATGTAAACACCAAAACGTTTACCGAAAACGAGAAAAAACTAGGCTGCAAATAGCTTTGAGTATGTATTGTACAGAACAGTCAGGACAGAGGTCGGATCAGATGCACCGACGACATATGGTAGTCGTGACGTTGGAATGAATCCGGTTATGGGCGTGTCAACAAACAAATGAAGAAAATCAGTTCCGATAGACATAAAACATACGGATGTTCCATCGCACAAATGCAATTTGATTGGCTGATTGGAACAATATATATCCATTTACCCGACACTGAATCTTTCTCAGGCAAGATAGACTGAAATACTCCGGCATCACTTCAAACAGCTGATATTTTGTTCTACCCGTAGGTTTGCACAGTCCCCAACAAGAAAATATTCCCGACCCTGGAACGAGCGGTTTGCATGATTTGATTGCCTACTCTGGTAAGAGATACGCTTCATCATAACATCTAGCCCTAACTAGAAGAAATAAGGTATGGTAAAAATTCACTAATTGGTTTCGTATAAATACTTGTGGTATTATAGTTGTTTCACACATTTCGAACTCTGTGGTGCAAGCAACTCTGACCTTTATTACATGTGACAGATGGCCAATCACATCTTGTTCACTCAAATGTCTTTACCATAGCACAGTGGCTTACATCAATTACCGCAGAGAGTCATCTTGACTGTTATTTACCTCTACTGAGGTCCACATTTAACACCTTTCTGGATGTGTATTTATTTCATCAAAACGCTTTTAGAAAGGTACGTTCATGTTCAGGTTTAGCTGTGTGTTCGATATTCCTGATGAGAAACGTTGGGCGTTCCAGTTACTACTTAAGTTAAAATAATTGGTTAACCGCAGTCGTTTATTTTTAACGAGTTGATGAACATGTTGCCGTGGGAATATACTCGAATTTTGAATACTACTGTAAATGTAGATGAACAAAAGTTGGTGGTAAATTTCAACGCCTTCAGAAAATGTACCTGAAGGCCAGTGGTTCAGTATCATGTGACCCTTGCCAACTAATACCGTAGTCATACACTACTTGTCAGAGAGACAATCTAATAACCATATTGCAAGACAACTTCTTCCAATGCCTTTTAGTGAAAAGTCTTCCGAAATGAAAGTCTGCCTGTCCAACTGACATAAGATCCCATTCGCCAGTGTCACACTTTGTATACTCAAATCGTTTGGGCTGTATCGTTCAAATCAGTTCAAAGTGTGAAAGGTTTATATCAAACTTATTATTGACAACATACGCACAGCAAAAACCATGCAGGTCATCATGCGCTTCGACGCTTCGTAACTGCGATTTAGTTCATTTCCCACTGGCTACAGTGCACTTCGTTGTTACAGATGGTCATTTCAGCGTACGTTTTTGATTTCACATGTATTTTGGGGTTTAGGTAACACACTGTTTTCTGATTTACTGATAATTAGCCATGAACTTGGCGGATATGAATAGAATGGCTCAGAGTTGATCACAGCTTTCTCAGTCAATGAAAACTTTCATTTAGCCACCTTGAAAAGCAAAAACATTCCAGTTTCGCTTATTGCGAAATCCGTCAGTGGTTCGGAGTCTTATCAAGACTTACTGTGAAACTCCTGCTAACGATTCAATGAGGTTTCCTTGTTCACTACCAAACCACTGATCTCAAATTAGGTAGGACCTAATTATTCTGTCCATATGATAAGCGACATTTAATTGTGAGTGGAGCTGAAGATGTCCGGTGTGTTCGATTAGCTGCATGAATACCTGTCAGTAATCACCTTGTTGCCTAGCAAGTCTACTTAATTTGACTGGCTTACTTTGGTCGGATGTCATCGGTTGAAATTAACGAAACAGTTGCCGCACCTCTCCTTAATGCGATCAAACAATCTGACCCCTAACCAATAACAAACGTGTCTGGACGCTAAGACAACGGTTTGGTAGTTCTTAATGTGAGTTCAATGGGGCAGTGGTCAACGAGGTTACCGTACCGTAGCGTGGACGATGAATTGTTTGATGCAAACAGTGAACAAGCACTGGTTCAAAAACGATCATCCAGCAAGCACGTTAGTATTCATCCATAATTAACACGCTGTACAGAGGTTCCCTCGTTGGGAACCCAACTTCCATAAAAAGGGAGTGAGGGTCAAGTTCATTGACGGTCGCTCTGGCTTCCCACCAACTCGACTAGTTTCTCCTCAGTATGCTTCTAGTTTTAAAGTCAGTTTACACTAATGTCACTTTTGTGAATTCAAAGATTTATGTCTCAATTTGGGCCAAGTTTAATCAGTTTTCACTGCAAGATTGAGATAACAAAATATGCTCTCTGCACACCAAAAACGAACATGAATTCAGCCTTTCAGCATTCTAATACCCAAGTAGGTTCCAGTCCATTAAATGGGCTTGGCTTTGACCCTGGTTGGACTGTGAGAAATCGAACTAGTTGTCCGATTTTCTGAAAGCCTATAACAAAGGAGGAATGTGTATTGACCAGCTCGAATGATTGATCGTTTTTACACTACCCCCATCCTAGCTAAACAGCGAAATGACCAAACAGAACTGTTGACCCAGCCGTTTGGTTAAAAACCGTCTTCTCCAAAGTTTTGACTGAGCCGTCTCAATTTATAATTTGTTGAAACCATTGATTTTATGACAGGCTGCTAAGGAAACCAAGAAATCCATTGAAAGATTAAAAAAAGAAAGCTGTAAGAAATGCAAATACTTCAAACGGAGGTCACTTCTATCAAAAGAAGATATTCCCCTCCCTTAGTCTCGAGGGAGTTGACTGTTTGGGAGCAAGAATTTGTTGGTTATTTAATGCAAATGAAATACAGCACTGAGTGGAAAAAATTTGGTTAGCAATAGCTACCTAAATCACAAAGTCCAACTTCCTAGATAAATTGAGCTTGTGATTTCTGGAGGTCTTTGATGCGGCGGAAAATATCTGGAACTATTCGTCAATCGCTTCAAAAGTGGTTTTTAGGTTTATCTTATGTATAGACTCGACAACAAACATAACGGTCATTTGAAATTTCCGTTTCAATTTTAGAATAAACGTTATGAGATTGCAGTACTCACAGAATAATCTCATATACTGGAATTAGTAAGACTGTGATAGATGTATGTGAGTTAAGTAATGTGAGTCAGAGTACTTATCCTTGAAACACGAAGATGTACGTAGGCTTTTCCGTTTGTTTTATCCAATGGACTTAGTTGGCACGGCTAACAAAAACGGTATTAACCACAAATGTGGTTTATCAATCTAAACTGATAAAAATGTCTCGATCTGAGCGTTCGTCACACATAATTACCAAAACGAAATTGTTGTAATCTGGATTGCAAAGCGAAGACGAAATAAATGGTAACTACTCATCAGCAGCAAAATACAAACGAACCTAATGAAACTAAAAGATGAATATATCTTGAAGATTAAAGACCTGAAGATAAATGATTGCACCTCGTGGCCCGCATAAAATAAGTATGAGAAATATACACCGCTTACACACTGTTCCAAAATCTTAAAGTTTCAAAGTGACCGGCCGTATCAGTGACAATTTCTCATGCAACCATGAGGAGCTCGTCAAAATGAATTACAAGGAACACATTATTGATCGACCGACAGGAAGGTGCAAAGAGAACAGATGAGGTATACGTTCAATTATGGCAGTTGAGTGTGAAAAGACGTTTTCCGCTAACTCATCGTGAGCTAATCAACGACTATATGAACTTCCCCACACTACGATACACACGCTAGTATCCAATCAGCCCTAAGGAATCGGTTCGCCTTTCATAACCAAGCAAATTCGGGTTAAAAGAATTCGTTGTAAATGTTTCAGCCCAAATTACCAGATAGTCTGAGATGATACTGTTCAGGCTTAATGCGGCAGTACTGTTTGGACATTCAAGTGGTTTCACCATACAGGCTGCTCACTTGGGCCTGCTCGATCATCTGACTTCAATCAAACGTATTGTCTTCGGAGTCACTGTATTAATGCTAGCCAGAAAGGTAGGTCCTATCGTAGTTGATAATATTGTTTTCGAGACCATACCAGTGGGTTGAATAAATGAATATTTAGGACTAGTCAACAGCATGCAATGAACCACCGATACAGGAATCTTCTCCAAATGTGAAACAGCTTGATAATATTACATAAAGTAAAAGAGAAACTGTTCATTTGAAGGAGAAATCCATAATGACTGCATTGCTGAACTGTTAGGTCAGTCGTGTACGGTAGTGAGTGCAGGATACTCAGGTAAACGAAGTTATGAAGATAGTATGATTCAGTGTGAAAATCGGCTGATCAAAGAATCTTCAATGTTCAGGAAAAATTAACAGACTGATTCGGCAACTAACTTCTCCTCTTTGGACCGCTGCGTTTGACCTATACTAACTGTCGCTGAACATTTCCCGTCTGCGTAGGCAAAGCTTCTCATAGAACTAAATAATAAACGTTTTTATTCCTAACTAGCTGCTCCGACCGAACAACTATTCACAATATTTGATTATTAATTTCTGGATGACGCATTCTAGCGAAACCAATCGCTCATTAACCTATGTGTAGTTTCACTGGCAATGCAATAATTATTTATCCGACATACTGACGGTGTAAATTGGTAGGTTTAGTTCGATTCTCATTAATGAATATACTGGTGAATCGACTGACAAACACGTCCTGTTTCTTTAGTAAGTGATGGTAGTTGTTCATTCTGATTCTTCATCCAATCCTGTATGATAACCGCTCAAAAGAACGAGTAGCTATGTAGACCTTCGACTAGTCTTTAGCCCCACCAGCTAACAAAGTACCAAGGCCCAGTTCACTACTGCCTTAAAATAAGTATGATTTCCATCAGACGAAATCGCGATCTAGTCAACCGATCTGATCTCAAGACTGTTGGCTACAGTGAATTTGGCAGAAGCCAGACTCCGTTAGATCCAGATTACCAAAGAAGATATCTGGAAATGAAGTGTGCTCATAGCAGCAGGTTAAAACTTGCAGTTGTAATCTTCTCCAGCTTCCTTCTGAGTCTAAAAAAAATCCTTACTGTGCGTATAGAAGGGAGAAGTATTAAGTTAGTAAATGTGTTAATTTCCCGTTACTAGCATTTTCTCTGGCCTACCAGTGTTCAGAGCATAAATTCATCGGTATGTCAAGCAAGCTACGAATCACGCCGCAATCCGTTTGCTATAACCTACCGCATCTGGAATCTACCTTCTCCAAGGTGGAACTTAGTCAACTGTCAGCATTGTCCTAACACTTAGACTGGGGCTGCTTGGTCAGTGAGACTAGGCGGGACTTTTGTATTACATGATCGGACTACAATGGCATGGTAACAATAACCAACGCAATCATGCACTTCTGCACCTTTTTTGAATGAAATTACATAAGTAATCTGAGTAAACAAGAGTGAGTCGGCGTCGACAACATCCCAGAATCACATTATCTAGCTGATGACAACGATTCCTGACAAAAGTTAACCACACCATTGAGCTTACATATAACAAAAATGGAAAGGATGTTGGCTACCATTTGCAGAGTGATTCTAGGTGACTATTTTGCTGTCCCGAGCATTACACGTTAGCAATAAGCGCTCTGTCATGAAAGTTTGCATATTCGGGTGAGCAGTAGTTTCAAGCAGTTTGGCTCATAACCTGTGCCGTTTGTGATTACTAGTTATGAAAATATTCACACAAAAGACTGTGGTCTCATAGTTACGTCACGAAGTGTAATTGTAACCATGGAATAAAAAGTTGGCAAGGGAAGAGTCAATTTCAAAAGAGCCTGCCGTCATCCCAATATACAAACGTTACTGACTCAATTACAGTCAATGAGACAAATAATGACATCTTGGTTCGTATACACTTGCTAAATGTATCGCTTGTGCCTAGTTGCATCAATGCGGCTGATCAACTAATAAACCGGATGCATGCCAGTGGGACAGTGAATGCCCAATCTGCTAAATACAGCGGTTACAGATACGAATGTGGATGTTAATATGCTAAAGTATAGTAAACCAGCATCGTCTACAACCATGGTAAAAGTAGTACATTTCGAATTAGGGTCTCAAAATGGATTACTTAACCGACAAAAGATGCGATCACACAGACGGCCGTTTAAGTTCTTACGCACCTCTTAGCTACAGTGCGAAAGCAGGTTGATGGCTTGAATAGAATTCATTTGAATTGACAAAAAACGCAAGACCGGATCGTTCCTTCGGTGGGGGAAATCTTTGCCTCCAAAAGGGTTTTCAATATTGGTTAACAGGACAGTCAGAGTGGTTTGATAATGCACGTTAGTGTACTAGACACTCATCTTAGTCAGCCTCATACTTCACTTCAGCAGTCAAATTAACCCCATATCTGAGCCCGATCGATTGACTGAGCTGGCAAATAAACACCTGCTACTGAACAGCTGCAAACACATGTAGGCTAGTGTCAGGACAGTATGGCGTCACCAACTTTTGCAATGCCAAACAACGTGGCTGATAGCGACCTGCTGCCAAAAATGACGAAACCAAGCTTGGCTTCTGCGCTCCTCCTAGTCGTGGGCACGTCTCAAAGAAAATTCATACATCCTTCATTCCGACAATCGTTTAGACAGCCATGAGACCAGTCACCCGGAATGGTTTGAGCGGCAACTTTGCTAATGAGATTTACTTGTTCCAATGTGGAATTCACTTAGCCTGTAAACGGTGAAGAACGATGATAATCTACTTAGCATAAAAGTATGTTCATTTCAGACTAAATGCCAAAAAATTACTTCACTTAATTCTTGTACAACTCTGCATGTTTTAAAAATTAATCAGTCAAATGAATGGCTTAGGTACAAGCGAAGTTAAAGTGAGCTGGGACATCTACTGTATGCATTGCCTGGCTCGGATTCAATTACTCTTACTTATGATCATGTATACTACAATATCACAGAACCTTCAGCCAGCAGAAATTCTAGTTCCTGCATTGAAAAGAATATAAACTATCGACGGGTTTTAACGGGAACAAAACTTGGGTATAGGATTGACTGAAAAACATAGGCGATTTGGACAAGTTTGATCAGTTGAACATTAATCGCAATCTCATGGGACATAAAACATTACTCATATAATTCACATATGATCTCGATACCCTGCTTTGGAAGTCTCTGTAGATGTGAGAACCACGCTCCTGAGTACGTGGCGTTCAATGTAAACGAACCATATACGTGGCTACTCATAAGTAGCTTAAATTTTAAATACGTAAAAATGGAAACCAATATAATATTTTGTTCATCCTTCCCCAGTAACTTGAAGCAACTGCACCAAAACAGTCTTCCGAATTTTTCCAAAACAAACGATGGAACCGTCATTTTACCTGATTCCCTTGTAACTGTACAAGATAAGCAATCGGTTAACGAGGATACACCGCGGCAAATGGATTCCAACAGCGTGTCGAGAAAGTCCTGCAGTTCTGGGAACAGTTCGCTTATGTTTGCTCAAAATCCGGTGTTTTCATCAGTCGACTCACCGGCACAATCAAATCAGTCCAACGAAAATGCGGTAAGTTTCATTTAGACATCCAACCATCTATGGGACAATGAGCAAGAGAAAGATTCTACAAACTGTCCAGTTACTTAATGATTGAGAACATTGAGTTCCCTTGATCCAGTTCACCAGTAACGATAGAAGACATACGTCGCGAGATGTTAACATTTCGTTTACTGTCTTCAGTCACGAACGTAAAACATTGGACTGTATAGGACATGCGGATAGCAACAACAATAGAAACAATCAGCGATTGGTTTTACATGAAACAAGGACTGTTATCAGTTCCAGGGCAGACAAATTTTCAATTGCGGTGACGTCTTTATGTGCAGAACAGGTCGGTGTCTATGACAAAGAATGACTAAACATATACCCAAGTGGCTGGTGTACGCCATGACACAACAGGCAATTGCAACACAGCGAGTGAGACGAAGTCCGACCTTATCCATTGAGGAGCACATCATGGAAACAGGTCAGGTTGTTGGCCGGTCAACTCGTTTCAAGTATTGTTGCGTAATTGGAATCGGAAGTTGCTTGCCTTCTCCGACGTAGTGTTCATCAATACTCGCCGTCCGGTCCTTGTGTGCATAAACTGTCGACTCACGCAGTTTCTCTGCCCTGGAACTGATAACAGTCCTTGTTTCATGTAAAACCAATCGCTGATTGTTTCTATTGTTGCTGCTATCCGCATGTCCTATATAGTCCAATGTTTTACGTTCGTGACTGAAGACAGTAAACGAAATGTTAACATCTCGCGACGTATGTCTTCTATCGCTACTGGTAATTAATTGTTGTTGAAAATCAGTTTACACTAAATCCATCCAACTTTATGGGAATGATTACAAGAGGACGTTTTATTAAGTATATTTTTCATGTTCTTCATATACCATGCAAACTACCCAAACAATAACGATTGTTAACCGTAATTTTGTTTATTCCCTATGGGTAGGTGAACATTCGATTAGTTACCACGATTTACTTACAGGAAACATGATAAAGGATATTGAAAGCTATACACACAACTAATTCCCTTGGACTGGATGATGCAGAGTATCTTACTTATTGTTTCTTATTCTTGTGTGAATCTATCCATCAAGCAACAAACAGAAAGCTGGCCCAACAAGGCTCCCTTGATTTGCATCACACATATCAGTAGATGAAGAATCTGTGACGATTTTGAACATAGGATTAAGTGTGAATCGTAAACAATTCCTGTAGTAGCCGATAGTATTTCACATTTGTTTAGTACATATTTTATTACTCTCTTCTGACATCCATTACACATTCGGGTAGATGCAGTTTTTGTCTCTTTGAATCGTTGCGCGTTTGATTTAATTTAAGCTTAAACATTGAAGTTGTAAAAACCTACGCCAATGATAGGTCGCAGAAATGATGAGCAACTAATCATCTCCACAAGAACTGTTGCTTAGCTCAAAGTAAAAGTCCCAGATCACACATGTAACGTTTTGCACACTATTTTCTATTTCAAAATTCTGATTGTTATTCACACTTTTCACTTTCATCAACTTCACGTATACAGCCAACGTTTAAACCAACTTAATCGAACTAATCGATAATCAGTAAATACAACTCACTCACTTCTCGGTTCGCGAGCCTTGCGTTCTCTCTGCGTTCGGGTCGCTGGTGCACTGAATTTTGGAGAGTTAGAAGCTAACGGAATCAACCAACTATTGCGGCAAACTTCCTTATTTGTCTGTCATTGGAATTACCTCAATTGTTGACCTCCAAGATTAATTAAGAACGATACGACGGATTGTATCTGTTGGATACTGCATTTGATGTAGTGGAATTATAAATCAAAGCACTTTAGTGAACTATTGTTGATCATTTCCATTTTTATCACCTTTTTGATCTCGAGTTCATACCTGAATTTTGTATAATGTTTAGATCCACTATACACACTGCAAGCTGCTAGCTATTACTTAACATTCAACTCGATATTGACAGACTGCTAAATCCTACACCATAACTGCCAAGGCAGCCGGGTTGGAATCCGCTAGTGGATGTTGTCACCGCCACATGTTTCAATGTCCTTGATAAACTATTCTGTATAAATGAAAACAATAGGTATAGTAGGTCAGCCGCTCAAAACTGAAATTCGACCAAACCGATGAGAAATATCTGATTAGTATGATGCTGGTCTAAAACTCAGATTTTACTAAATGGCCCATCTGTGAGTAGTCGGTCTACCTAACCTTTACATAAATGACCCACAAAATAATTTTACCTTAGTAACTAAATGAACACTGAATGATTCATATGGTCTTGTTAGTGAACTTTGGATTTTCCACCATCAGCACTTTCGAGTTACTTTGTTGCGTTTTCTTTCCACAGATCTGCGAATCAAACTCACAAGAATCAATTGTCAACGTCCCAGAGATTGCGTTGCCATATTCACCAAACCAAACGGAATCGAGTACCATGGACAATCCATGCGATGTTGATGAATCAACAGATTCTCCTGTAACTAATTCGACTGGCAATTCTGATGATCCGTTTGCGTTGGAAACAGCATGTAATGTGGTTACCTTGGAGATTCCATCACTGCCAGATGGTCCAGTCTATCTGAGCGATGCTCATCTGCCCCCCGATGGTCCCTGTCAAACTCGAAGCAGTTATCAGATTTTTGCTTCCAATGTTGATTTGGAACAGCCTATTCGGAAAGTCGTGAGGCCGGCATTTTGTCTTTTCACTGCCCGAAAGAAACAACGCAGAAAACATTACCCACCCTACAGAGGGTCTGGAATATTGGCTTACCAATCCAACCGAAGACTAAGTTCCGGTCGTGAACTCAACTCTCTCATTCCCAATTCAGTCGCCACATTAACACCAGTTCGATATGCATTGCATCCTACGTTGAACAATACCAGTCAGTTAATCGGTCATTTATCACATTTGAAAGCCTCAGAAGCCAGAAGCTGTGGAAACTTGAAAGATAATGACATCAAGCAACACTTTTATTCATACGTCAGCACAGAATCAACCTTAAGCCCACTGAATCCAAACATCGATTTACCGGATGTTTACTTGAATGTAGGTCTTATATGTGTCTACTGTAGTTGAAACAATTGGTTCCCTTGAACAGTTTGAACAAAGCAGTTAGAACACGAACACTGGTAGATGCAAGCATTTCGTATTGACTCGTCAGTACCAACTTTACAATAACACGGGTGCGTATTTTATAACAAACAGCTAGAGGGGTGGATAATCAATTAGCGGGTTAAGATAGGTCATTAGGTCCAGGGAAGGGTCAAGTTCACAAA
>JTDE01000772.1:48299-75118 GCA_014338405.1 Paragonimus skrjabini miyazakii
TTCCTCAGTCGCTAGACACGTCCTGACCACTGGTCACGCTATCGATCTATCTTGTGCATTCAGAATCCTGTTGCGTCATTCAAATTCATGATTCTTACGGTTTGCTGAAGCAGTCGCAATCAATCGACTCAAGCCAGCTCTCTGTGTTCGGAAACAACTGTTTGTGAACTTGACCCTTCCCTGGACCTAATGACCTATCTTAACCCGCTAATTGATTATCCACCCCTCTAGCTGTTTGTTATAAAATACGCACCCGTGTTATTGTAAAGTTGGTACTGACGAGTCAATACGAAATGCTTGCATCTACCAGTGTTCGTATTCTAACTGCTTTGTCTACTGTATTGTTTACCCTTGTTCATTTTTGTCCATACAATAAGATTGATATCGTAAACTGGAGCAAAATACTTGATATTCGTTTCACTGTCAGTTTTTGTGGAACCTGCTCGATGTTTTATTGGACCCATAGTCAGATTTAGTGACGATCCGAAGGACAATTTATAATTTACCTTTCGACTCTACTTGTACCCCAACTGTTCTGCTATGTACATGAATCCCGTGAACTAGCTCAACTTGACGTGCTCATTCACTATCGCATTAGAAGATGGTTATCATCAACACATAAAAGATTTGTAGACGTTTTTTAGAAAATGTATGTGGGGTCAAACCAAAAGCTTTGAAATGGGCTCCCGGTGCTTGACATCTCGACTTCTAATCAGGTCACAAGCGCTCACAATTCTGCAGCAAACGTGTTGATTTATCGGGTAATGAAGAAGGATTAGCGTCCTCCAAAACGAAACTCTAGTCCACGTTCATGAATTAGATAACGTGGCCAGACAGCCCGATAGCAAAACTAGCCAACAGAAAAGGTAAAATTAGTACTTTGAAAAATGGTGAAGGGAATAGTGCGCACCCTTGATTGGGCAGCTTGCCATTATGTAATTGTGTCTCTATCCGTTGTTTGGAATGTTCTGGTCTGGATCCAACCGTGTCATACGTGCCTCTGCTCCGATCATATCGAACCGCGTCTAGCGGTTGCATTCAGTCAAGCTGAGTGCGGAGGTGGTGATCTTGCATGTGTGCTTGAATCTACGGAAGGGTTGTGAATTTGTGACTTCGTCTGAGCGCCTGTACAGGTAGGGACAGTGAACACCATGTAGACCAACCCCTAATAACTGTATTACACGCGATTCGGTATGTCAAGGGTTGAGACTTCTTCAGTGCACTATTTATAGCCAACATCTTGTCTGACACAACTGGACTAACCGTATGGTGACCAAATATGCTCAATAAACACTTATCATCCCGAACAAGTCGGATGCAAGATCTTCTATTCCACCGATGCATTTGTTAGTGGTCATCGCAAACCTTCCCATCGATCAGCCAACAGACCAGCTTGTGTTTGCTAAGTAATAAAGGCGCCGTGAACAGTCCATTTTGATTCCTGTATTAAAATCTTTAGTTACATCAATTTCACTTCATCATCGATCAAGCTGGCTGCCAAATGGTGGCACCCTATAGTCACCTGTATATTCATCGAATGGCCGGAATCAACCTTTAATCCCAGTAGTGACCTTTAATCATTCCGTAGGCTAGTCGTGTGACCAAGATAGAAGTTTGGATAATCATTCCGTTGAGTCTAAAAGACTGCTGGCACCAGGGGTAGATTTATTACTAAAACTGAAATACTGTACAGAAACACACAAGTAGGACTTTGCACACAATAATTATCCCAGTCACTATCTCATTAACCAATATTAAACAGAGCAGCTGTTCCAGATCCAGACATTCGTCTGCGGTTTTCATTGTGCTGGACGAGTAGCCATTTCGCCTCCTTCTTATGATAATTACGTGAGTAATCCTCAGTTTACGCATACAGACTACATATTACTGGATAACGTTATGAGTCAAGTATTATGTGTGAACCCCAAAGTTGCATGACCGCAAGATTCCCGAAAGTGCAAGATCTGCCTGCACGGTCTTTTGGAAAACCAATCTGCAGACTTTTCAAACAGCACACAAATATTCAGGATGGTACATCAGTCGGCAAACAATATAGTCAGTTTCATACAAAGTTATGCGCAGCGTACACCCGACTTGCCTAATCGAAAACACTACACAGTATGGATGATTACTGCTTATGAATGTGTATGTGCATAAGTATGCCGCCCAGAGTCGTAGTCTCAACTGTGTTCAATCCTTTGACGGTTCCTACGGCCTACTAGCAACATGTTCAGATTCACATGTACATTATTAGACAAAGGATATGACCAGCGCTTTTTCTTCAGCATTTGGCCGGTACAAACCACATGTGCAAGTGGACGTAACAAACGACTCGGGCTTGATGTTAAGATAGGCATGACCCATATTCGTAATCGATTTGCCGTGCGTACATTCGTTTTCCGCTAGCCATCACCCACATAAGACCGATTTTCTTCAAAAACTGTTGTATTTATCATAGTTTTGCTAGACTGAAAACCACAGCGCGATTGCTGCACACAGTTGGACGAAGTAGGCAAACATTCAACGTCAAGGTAAACAGGAAATGGGAGTAATGTTGTTGTAAGCCTCAGTTGATCAGAAAATTGTCAACTCCAAATATTCGACCGTGTTGGAGGACAGTATTAATGTGAAGATATCAAACATCCAGCATTTTTAATCAAAACTGATCCGCAGAACTACTAATTATCTTCAAATGGCCAGATTGCAGTCCATGTATTCACTGAATCACTATCAACTAGCATTGCGGTACTATCCGTGCGATCGTTGGATCGCACAATGTTGAGTATTTTCAAGCTCGCTTTTTTTGTGGGGAAATCTTGATTCGCCAGTCTGCTTACAGTACTGCAAGAAACCCTTGGTTGTCACTGTGTCTAATTTAAGGAAATTGAAAAATGAATCAATGAAGTTAACTACTAGATGAATGAGTACTATTTAGAAAGGATGGCGCAAGTAACCGATACCGAGAAGTAAGCCATAATAACGACCATATACATATATCCATCGGTATATATATTGGTATATATATTGGTATATAGGTATATCGTTCATCACTGATTGCACTATCCTTGTTGAACACTACTGATGTGTATGCACACGTGTTGAAAGTTTTGTAGCGTTGCACGTACGTACTGCGAGTTTCGGTCGACAGAGATTGGGCGTATATATATGATCCAGTTTATTTGAGTCCACTGTGGATTTACACTGCATATAAAGTATGCGGATTTAGTCACAAACGGTACAGCACATGGCACTTGTGATGAAATGTGACCACTGACTTCTTTTGACTTCGGTTAACAGGATAAACTGATCCTCATTCAGATATGATCAACCGTGTGTAAGTTTGTGGCTTTTCATTTATTTTAAATAGTTGTGTGTTATTGCATATTCTTATTGTGTGAAACATTGGGAAAGACATGGGGTCGGCTGTAATTTTCACAGGTATCCTTCTGCTCTAAACTTGGCAAGATATTCAGGCAGATCAAATCGATTCTATCTAAAACGTAAACGCCCAGTGAGCATTGCAAAAGATGTGGATAACTCTCTAACTCCCTAACTTGAAGTACCTGGTGTCCAGTTAAATGAAGAACACGAGTGACCTGACTCAGAACCATTCTTTTATGTTTTGATCTAGCCCCCCTCACTCAGCAGTCTTCAGTCGGCGCGTGGGAGCTTAGTGATTGCAAACATTCACGGATATCCGAATCAGTCGTCTGACCCCAGCAGGCTTCCAACTTCATGTTCATTTATATCAGTACGTGACGAACAAGCCAGCTCAGTTCCTCAATCCTACAGAAATCCGCGCTTAGGACTGTCTTCGGATTTAGTTCACGATTCCTCCATTCGGAGCACTTATGGATCAAGTGAGAACTTGGTTGATGTGTCAGCCGTTAACTACAATTTGGAAAGAAGCAGTTCACACGGACGAAGCGAATTTCAACAAGGTGGAGTAAATATGGAATCCAGAATGCAGTCCCCATGCCGGTGCTTGCCATTTTCGCAGGCTCGAGACGATCCACCACAAAATCGTTTGTCCGTCAAAGAGAAATTCACGTACAGCAAAGGTTTCGGAACACTCAAGCGAGCTATCAGTTTAACCATTCGTCCAAAAGGTCCAAAATCTCTAGGTGCCGAACTTCAATCGATTATGGACAAACATTATGAGATGACGGGGATAAGAATGTTGACTTCAGGTCATGCTCACACAAGTCAGTCAACGTGGAAGACCCGTCATGACAGCACAGATATCTCAACACACACAAAGGCCCCACTCCAAAAATTGGGGGTACGTGGTAAAGTATTTCCTACCCGTTGATTTATCATAACACTCGCATATTATATAGCTCTTGTGTTAAAACAATCATTTTCGTCCAGACAGTTGGGCCCAAAACGGCGCAGGAAAACAATCAAGACAGTGGGGTGATTGATCGATCCGAGTTACAGATCCGTATCCAGATAGGTTTTCTCACAAACTCGAGATGAAAACTCTTCAAAGTAAACTAATCTAGGATGACAGTTCATCAGTTTCGTTGGTGGGTTAGTAAGTACCCGTGCCGACTGCAATGAGAACCGACAGCCATAGTTTAGCGAGGAGTCAGACTCAAATGAACATCTACCCAACAGTTTTGCAGGCATTGAACTGTCCTGACTGGAAGTCGCATTGCGTTCGCAGCAGCTTTCAGCCTTCAAGACAGTTCGGTGTTCGGTACTGTCAACTTATATAGGGTACTGAAGTAAAACTTAATGCCACAGCGTTCTCTATCACACAATTATTGGCCAACCGGAATAGTTATTTACGGTTCTAAGTGATGAGCATGTCTTGATATTCAAGGTCTGGGACATACACAGAGAAGTGCAGATCACTCAGTCAATTTTGTGGATACATGTACTGGTGTGCACGAACAAACAAGTGCATCGTAAAGGAAGGAGAAATATTACAGAAACGCCGACTGTAATAATTCGTATGGTATGGCCATTTTATCATATCCCTTTCATTAGTTCGTGGAAACGAAATAGCGTTTGATGCCGGCTGTAACATACTCAATCAAGCTTATCTATAGTATGTAGATGGCTAATGTGTGTTACAGTTGTACTATCTGAAGTGGAGTAAACTATATTAGTCGATCGCCAAAGTAAACTAACTGAAGGTGGCAAACCTTCAGGTCATCCAATTGCACATCTCATCCAATCACACAATCGTAACCAAAAGGGAAAGTATATTTCCACTACTGTGGAAGTGATTGGCTGTTTGTGAACGAACTGTACTTCTTTTAGAAAGGTGACAACTGGGGTCATTGCACTTGTCATTTCGTTCCTTTGTATGATCGACTCATACCGCAGAGAAGTAGTTGAAATGTTGAGAACTGATAACAAAACAGTAACGAAGTCCGATATGGTTCATTACTCACAGGATTTGTCTAAAAAGGTTAGGAAATGCCCTAAGGGCTGAAAGATGTCTGTACAAAACTTTTCAACGGTTTTTAGAAGACACACTTCCTAACGAAGTCGACAAAATGATTGATGTAATACCGCTCAACTCGAAATTATCATCAACTTCGAGGTCGTGCAATCTTACGGTTAAAATTGAATGTCACTTGTTTATAATGAACCAAAACCTATAAAGTTCACATTTCATGAGGTAGTTTCAGTACAGGATGAATAGGCTAATTAGTAGGTGACTGACCGTTTACGCTTTATCAAACTAAGTAAGCTTCCCGGATTGGTTTCTGAAGCTGTCGCCAAATTCATCAATCAAACTTTTCTCTCTGTTATTAACTTAGCTTGTATTTAGAAATGTAACTACAGTACAATCGGTGCTGCATTGTGTAAATGGGCAAATCGGTTGACGATGTCATCCAACTACCGACCGGCCATCCATCATGAACAAGTTGACTCAGTTTTGGCGAGGTAGTATGATATAGATATTGATGGGATGGATCGTAAAGGAACTGAAAGTAGACATGATAAGTGTGCAAGCGTATCCCTGACCGATTTGACAGATATCGAGGTTAACCATGGTCTTTCAGAAATTACAGCCTGCAGAGTGAATTCATTGCTCCTGCGGACTACGATAATGGATTCGTTTGCATGACAAATTTAAATATCATTTTCACAATTTTGTACACAGTAACATCATTTGAACAGCATGGTTCAGTGACTTAAAGATTCGCCGTTTGGATCTGTTCATTCTTTTTATCTTAATGACCACCCAGGACTAATTCGGTGTACTGACAGATTATCGGAGCTTTGGTTGATCTCAAGTTGAACATCCTCGCATTTGATTGCAGCCTTCGTAATCAGATAAACCTTCCAAAAGAGACTGGCTGCAAATTTCATTAAGATGTGGAGCCAGCAGTCGAATGCGGCTGAAGTTCAACCAAAAAGTCAACACAGTGATAAACTGTGTTCGGTTGTCAAAACATGGCCACTGAGTGTCGAGTTACCCATCTCATTTACTCAACTGTGATCACGTCAGTGATGCTGGCTTCTGTTACCGCCTAATGTTATGGCAACCTGATGTAGGTGCTTGAATGTTAATATCAAGATGGATGAACAGTGCGCGCTAAAATTACGACAGACGTAGCATAGTACAATATACCCATCCAAAGATGTTACCAACAAGTGGTTATATTATATTTATGTTTTTTCTTTAATTTTTGGTGGGGAGTGACATTGAGTGCATATCATTCATTCGTTAGCTTGAATCTATTTCTCACATGTCGACAATGCTTCAGGCTTTCTTATTCATACACCCACATGGATTTTACTAAGATGAAACTAATTTACGGTTCACTACTGTAAAACAATATAACTAACAACCGTACTGAGTAATCTTAGTCTTCATACAGTATAACAGCATAAAAGATTGGTTTCTGACGTTTTGCCTAAATACAAGATCCCATTTTCATGAATTTGTTCATCTTTTCAAAGAAAATCAATAATTTTCCCCTAAATTTCATCTTATTGTTTGTATATTACGTTGGAACAGAATCGTAGACGCAGCTGGAGTTTCGGCAAAGACGACAATAACATGCCACTAAGACCTGCAAGGAGTATGATGAAATCCGCCATCAGCGCTATTCATCTGGATTGTTTACAACCGGATCGTGATCATGATATTAGCAGAGATTTGCAAGACGGCAAATCCGTGCTGTCCTCTCTAAGTGGTATCACATTACCCTGCATAGCTCCTCTACGACCATGGCTTTACTCCGAAAGCGTTAATTCTTCGGAATGGAAGACCACATCAACAAGAAAATCATACCTTGATGTACAGGCTGGGGATGTGCCAGATACTGCCAGGCAACTACGTCGTGCGACAAGTTCGCTGCAGGTTAACAAGCAACATCCAGTCAAACGTACTTCAACAGATTTCGGTCATTGTTTAATGCGAATACCCAAAATGGGTATGAGAACTGCAAAAAGCAGCAATAATCTGCACAACTTATTTCACTAGTAACACACAGTCCAGAAATATCTGTACTATTTCATGATGGTGCTCATTGTTGTACTATATATAACATTCAGCGGTAAGCTATACTGTTGATCAATTTATCTGTTCTTTGGACCACTCTGGTTGCTGATGGAAAAGCATTTCGTAATCTGTGTTGTGCACAGCCCATTGTGTCAGAAAGTTTATTATTTTATCCTAACAGTTGCGCATCTGAATACAGTCGTTTGTTTACATGATCATCTGACACAATCTAGACTTCGTGGCTCGGCAACTTAGTTGGCAGAACTGTTGCTACATTTAGGCATGCTGTTCTTGTCGTCGGTTCGAAGCCAGCTAAAACTCAAATTTTTCGCATTTAGGTCCCATCAAAATTATGAAATCGGCCACACTAATTATAGGTGATATTTTAGACTGTAAACCCTTACAAATCAAAAAATTAGTTGGATAAACGATACGGTGTAAGTTATCTCACAGGATTAGTCTGCCGCATCGTATCATGTAAGTCGTGCAAAGTACCATATGGTTTTGACAAAATGATGGACAAGTTGGTTTCCATTACTTGGTTCTGACAAATCAGACATGTTCAGGGAGAGTCAGAATTGTGAGCCAAACTAGAAAAGACTATGACGTCCACTTTCAACTTGCTGTTGTGATCTTTCCTGGACGTTGTTATTTCTATATTAGTTGCTTGTCACAGCATTGTAACACAAAACACCGTATTCAAAGTGTCCAATGTTGTTTGACAAAATGGTGAACACTATATGAATTTCTACTGAAGAGAGGGATATTTGTCAATGTTGACCAGACTAAACTTGACCAGGTCTGACATATCTGCTGTTTTGAGAGTGAAATATTATGAGTAAACTGAACCACCGTTTGGTTACAAACTGTACTGTCTCAAGCGGTCTCAAACATAATCCAACTAATGAAATGCGCCTAACGACCTTATGTTCAGGAATTGTTTTGTCTTCTAATATATAACGTTACTGATCTGGTTCTTGGGAAGCGTGACACACCAGTGTTGCTACAGGTTCTGAAATCCATTTTCATCTGTCACTATGTTTTTGAAGCGTCAGCTTCAAGAGTGCGGTATCGCCCGCAATTCCGTACAACAGTAAGCTACTCAGACGTGATACTGAAGGGAGTGGGTCAGCCAATAGTACGAAACAAATTCAACACTTGTATCAGGTTGCTCCAGTGCTCGCAGTTAGCTCTTGCAGCCCTAACCATAGATAATGTCATCAAGAAAGCCGCATTCACCATAAACTATGTAGATTATATGACCAACAACAATGACAACATATTTCTATCATAATGGGTTTTGATGCTAACCCTAAAATTCACACTTCAAGATCAGTTTTATCTTAGTTTGAATGTATCAGGCTGAGGCAGTCAGAATGGGGATTGAACCAGCTTCATTTCACGTTACGAGCCTAGGCTAATATCTCTTCGGTCTCCAGTTCTATGAACACCGTTTATGATGGGGGAACATGTATGAAACTGAATTATAACTTGCTTTTTACCAAGGTTAAGTGGATAGAAACAGTCCATCTAGGATTGTCGGTTTGTATTGCCTAAGGTCACAAGGACTCGAATTTGAGGTGATTGCGGTTCCTAATGTTTACTCTCGTACAGCGTTGGGTTGATATTTCGACCCCCCATTCAGACTATTTCTATCCGACGAGTTTAAACGAGGAAAAAACCAGCCGTGGGGTATCGGTTTGATGGTGAGCACCAGAAATCACTACCAATTCAAGTTCGAGCGCTTGCGACCGTATCCATTGCAAACTGGCAATCCGAGATGGTCTGCGGCCACCCGCATAGACGCGGTGGAATGCAATTTATAACCCAATTACATCACTTTGTTCATTCTGTGTGATTGAATACGCATTCAGAGTACAGGAATAAGACTGCAACAAGTCCGAACAAGGACGAGGGGCTCTAAATAGGCCATTAATTAGTGCGGCTTGAACAACGCAATTTTTTCCAAAAGCTTACCGGTATAACAGCGAAACACAACTTCATAAACAAGCAGCGTAAACGTACGCTTGCAAGCTATCAACTTAGTTTACGTGATGTGGTTTGTATCCTTTAAGTGACATGACATGACACGTCACGGTATCGGAGATTGTCACGTCATAAATAGAGTAGGCGTCACAGTAATCAGTCCTAGAGAAAAACTTGGAGAACATTCATTATCAGTTCCAATTGAAAAGAACCATCTGTTTGAATTTATGATTATGTGAAGGATAGAAATGCTGGTTATGTATAGAGGTCAAAGGCAATGAAGAATAACAGATGAAGTGTAAGACCACACGCGTGCATACAAATGTGCATGCGGAGATCGAGTTGAACACTTAGCAATGCATTAAATAAGATCTGGATTAAATATGTTAGTTAAGTCCAATAGAATTTCAATTGAAAAATCTTTTCACGTTGCAGAGATACAAAACCATGAAAGTAACAACCAGTTCACATGAAATTCCCCTACTATACAAAAGATGTTTTAAAATACCAGAGTTGATTACGAACCTTTGTAAAAGTTAATGAAAGCAATGAATGACTAGTACGTTCAGTTTGAACATAAGTATTACAAACTGGACTGATTGAGTGGTGAGAGATGATGAGTACGTTGGGGATAGAATGACAACTTTCTGACTACAGTTAAAACACCATTAACCTGAAGTGTCTATGTTCTGCCGTTATGTAAAGCAACCCCCAAACAATTGGCAGTCGACAGAGGGGTTCGCTAGTTGACTTAAAGGATGCGTAATCAGCAAGAAGTTACTACGACGTTGTATATCTAGTGATACTAGTGTAATTAATATGAACGATCACACTATACTACTCGTCGGTAGAACATGCTGAGGTACGCGCTCAAGTGTTGAAGTAACCAAGTAAAACTACCAGAGAGAACATTAAAGGCAGTGTGACAGGAAGATGTTGTTTACCGTACATGAACTTACCACTGACAACCGCGGAGTCCCTGGACCAGTGTTTTGTGCATGTCAATGATACTGTTTTTGATGGGTTTGAAGCAAATATCTCATACGCTAGTTTCCGAATAAGCAATCCTTGCGCCATTCATGTTCTTGGCTCATAACATTAGGTGATGTCAAAAGCGTCCTTTACCGTTTAACTTGGAGACCGTGGGTTGAGAGGTACTACTGAACAAAGTTCATATTACGTTGCTACCGCGTAAAAATAGAAGCAACTAAAATACCTCTAGGTATCTACGTCACTTACACGCAAAGGGCGATGATGACCTAATTACTCAAGCAAAAATTTTAGCCTCTGTGATCAGTGTATTAAACATGAAGGGATTTACAACATGCGGGGTGGTTACGTATCATAAACCGCTTGCTATTTAGGTGATAAACCCATCCGCGGTAACCGATTTTATGTTGCGTTTGAAAACTGACGTGTTGTCATGTAATGCACTAACATCCCTCTTGATCTGGACGGACATAGTCCATCTATGATATCCAGTTAACCACAAGAACATGGAATTCCAGTGATGACCGATTAAATCAGTTGAACCAGACATTCAAACTCCTGACCCTTATGCTAGATTTGGGTCACTGTAGCTTATCCTGAACTCTGGTTAGCAGTTACTGCGAGTGACGTTCCCATGAACCGGAAGTGAATGCATCAGTCAAATGTGATCTAAACCATAAGTGTCCCTGCTTGTGTCACTATGCCCAAATTGTATTCTCTGTACAATCTTGGTCCTCAAAAATTAGGCATCGTAGATCAAACATTGCACATTGATAAACCAAATAAATTGAGTGAAGTTGCATCTGCTTTCCAGCTTAACCTCGGTAACAAAAGACTCACTGTTCTCACTCGAGACTCGGTTTACAAGTTAACATGCTTCTCGTTGTCGACTGAGTAAAAGCGTTATTGAAGAAGGTTAATATTATACGATCAAATCTGAAATTGTCCAGAGTCATCGTTGGGATCACCAGACCAATTATCCCCGTATTTTAATAGCGGGCGTAAAACATTAGATTAAATATAGCATGCGATTAGCCACTTTGTCCTTTGGTATCCAACTGAAAACTGAAAATGATGGTGGTTTAGATGAACTCGATGACCACGCAATAGCCTCATGAAGAACAGCTCCCAACTATCGTGAAATACAAATCAACTCGTAGTTACCCTGAAACAGCGTTTCTAATTCGTTGAGAAGATGTGGGTTTTTGGCTGAAACTTCGAGGTTTCACCATTGATCGCTTGCATACAGCGACGATGTACATGACGAATAAAGCCAGCACAATGGCCTTCAGTGACATCACGCATGACAGAAATGATTGTTCTCATCAGTACCCGTAGTCTCCACCCCTGTCGCCTCGGCTGGTCCTGAGGATCTCTGTTTAATATCACTTCATGGCGTACCTGTAAATGCTTTTCAACTCCTGCATTCACCACACTCCTGAAGTTCTGTAGAGGAGTTGACAATGAGAAATGGGGCGTTGAGTGCAACTGTAGTGGTCTGTCGTAAAAGTCTTCAGTAAACACATTTTTAAGGTCAGTGTGTCACAATTTTTGACATAAATGTACTCATTTTCGTCCGACCTAGCGCAGTTTACAACTACCCACTTTACTTTCGCTGCTGCAGTGTGCTCTCCTCCACCTCGTATGGCTTCTGTCGAGTTTGATGTCATGGCTCCAAACACCCAAAAAGTAGGATCTCAGTTAGCTGTTGCAGGGACACATGTCCCCTTTTTCCTTACAAAACGTTCCATCGACCACGTATGGAACACGTTGAAATTTGCCTCCTCCATCCAACAAGATATTCTTTTAATTTCCATAACTCTTCCTGATTCGTTAGACAAACAGTCGCTGAACTTTCATATTCCCATTTGAGTTTACAATAAAAAGTGTCTGACAGTCTGGTGACAGTTATGTGCCGATAGTCCAAACATTGTTGTCAATAAATCCCCCTCAAACTCAGCTTTTACGCGTAATCTTAACAAGTGCAGCGTAACAGTTGGCTCCACAGAAATCCACTCCATCAACATCAGTCACTTTTTTGATAGAACCTTGCTTCTGCGTCCGTCACTTGACTGTGTTAAATGACTGGTAGGATCTACATGAAAGCACTTGCAATCGGTATTAAACTTTGTCGGGTCACAGAGCTCATGCACCAGTCATTATCTCTCTATAATGTTTCGATAGTACGTCTGCCTGTTTCAGAATTAATCAGAGTGTATTTTCGTCTGCTTGCCACGTATATTAATAACATAATGAGAATGTTTCTGCAGAGTGGTTCGGCCTCACATTGCAGCTTGAAGTCTATCACAATGTCATGGCTCACTCTTATTGGACATGAGATCCACAGACATACTTAACTACTCGCAACCATTTACCAGTCAGAGGCCCCAGCACCGCCTGCAGTCTGATGCCTGAGGTTTTCCTTCCAGTCTCAATCACTAACCACCTACTAACTGGGCGACGCTGTTGGCATCCGAATAACCTGTGCCGCTGCTTTGGTCAAAGTAACCAACACAAAGGACGCTAGGCATTCTTTTCGGTCACTTGGTCCAGTAACTTTCTTGTAGTCATACACAATAGTCTAGCGCTAAAATTATAATATACTACAGCAGGTGGCTTTAATATACAATGAAAAATCATATATCATGAGAGGAAACAGGTATGTAAAACAAGTAACAACAAGTGTGCGATGTCATCTGAGTGGGTCACACACAAAATGACGAACAGCATATACAAGATGTTACCCTTAAGAGTGGTATTTCTTGCATGTCACATAGTTTTGAAAGTTAAACTTTCCTAACAAATAGTTACAAGAACAGACGCCATCGGGCAATCACGCACATCGGCGTTTCCATTAGAGCATGCAAAACGTACGACATTGGTGCCAGACGTCCCGAGTTAATGTTTTTTTCCATCCCTGTTTACTTCTCAAGATTAATTATATGATGACGGTCCACACATGCTTGCCAAGCTTCAGTGCCCTACTACAAAATCCTGACTGGGTGGAAAATCCGTTGGAAAATCCGTTGCTGATATCACACTACAAAATGGTCTGGTTGACCGGCGGAATTATTTAGCAACTCAAGTTAACTTAAACTTCTAAATATTCGGAGTATGTTTCTGTAAAAGTTTGAGGAGACTCAATTATTACTTCTCGTTTCTCACAATAAATTTGTTTTTCATCCAATTTCTCACCAGTCACTAAAAGCATTCAACTGTTACTATGTTACGAAGGGGCAGAAACCGCACAGCAGCCAGATGGTCAAGTACACGTTAGTTTGTATCAGCCACAACGATATAATTAAGTCACATGACAGTGATTTTAACATCATATTATTTGTATTGTTGTTATTACCACAAATACTTAGAACACCTTTTGGCATTCATCTTTATTTTGAAACCAACGGTGGTTCTTGGCAGTGGGGGACACATGGGCAAATTAGGCTCAGTAATGAACCATTTATAAAGTAGTTTGATCAACACTAACCCGGAGGATACGAATTTCGGTTGGCCACGGAATGATTACTGATGTGAACCTCGTTCGTCGTACCAATTTCCATACTCATTACAGTAGAGTGTCTGGGATCAAGGAGGAACGTGTTAGAAACTAAAATATGTGTGTCGTAGGATAATGGCCCAGTCTACAATATTTTAAACATTCTTGCTTTGTTTCTTCACTCTGCCCGAGTACGGTTCGTGGTCGTTACACAAAAAGAGACTGGGAAGAGATGAACGCATTAAAATATTCAATATATATCCACATGCGTCACACATCCCAAGCTACGATCCATCTGCTTAGAAATGGCCATAAAAATAAGGAATTTGATGGCTACGTATTAGAGGGTGACTAAGTAAAGTTCCAGTGTATACTAGTAATAGCAAAAAGCTAGATGACTCCTAGTAAGTCAGTCAAAATATACTGTTTTGAGTTGGCGGCTGCCATCTTTACAGCTCGTCTCGGTGTTGCATAACATTTGCTTTTTTCCATTATCTCCCGAATAAGAATCAATCTCTTAAACACTACTTATTACTGAAATAGGTATAACTGACTGTTCACCAAGGTTAGCCCAATGAAAAGACCGTCCGGTTGATCGAAACTGTACATGGTAATCGTTGCCTACTGCCTTGGTTGGGATAGTTGCTTGGAAGCTCAGTAGTACGTTGAATGCTTACAAGCCAGCTACTGAAGCAACAGACAGCAAGATCTGCGAAATATTAGAAGTCGTTAAGAAAATATCACTAATCGACTAGGCCTGACTGAGTTTCCAAACAGGTACACCTATATCACAAAGAAATGAAAATGGAATGGATAGACAAAGTTGAGTACTGGTGAGGTCTACAGCTCTCCCTTCATTGTTCCATTGGTTAAGGATTTTCACGTTGGTATTTCCTTGTCTGCCTCGGCTGTCAGATAGAATATGAGTTGTGTTATCAGCCCTAACCAACCGGGTTAGTAGTATCTCGGAATTGTCAATTAAGTCTACCTGTGGGCGACTTAACGAAAATAACCACTTTGACAATTCCCAGTTTCCGAGATAATTTTGCAGTTTTGGCTTTAATTGTATATGTCCTGCAGACCAGCTGTAAGTTGTTGTTCGGGTAAGTGTTATCGAGTCAGACGAATGAAAGCTCAATAACATCACTACGTTTGTGCTTGCCAAATGAGTAGTCATACCGCTCAGCGTTTTCCAGCTAAGGTTTCACCGTTGGTGTTTGGCTGTCACGTCTTTTTTAAACTTGTTGTCAGACTTACCATGATCCAAAATGGTCGGAGATCACTCATCGTAAAGACGGCTTGTGATCTAAAGACAGTTTATCCATGAAATTACAGCTGTAATCAGCAGCAAGATTTATGTCTGCATCCTCTGCCTCACTGCACTAGTGCGATCTGCATGCTTCAAATTATCGCGTCAGTGTCCCAGTTAATTGTGGCTCTCCGAATCACCCGATAGATATAAAATACTCGACCTGCATGAGTTACAATTTAGACAGCCATGAACGTCTTGTTACAGAACAGTCCACACAACGGAGGAACGCTTCCTCTTCACTGGTGAACAAAATAAAGATTTTCAAGTTGAACATCACCCACAATTGATCGCAGCTGTCGCATCCCCATAGACTTTCCAGTCGGCCCCTTTCGAACACCAGGAGCACTAGACTCGAGATTCGCTCTCATTAGAGCTCGTCAGTAGTGCATATCATCGCCACTGCCGGGACTTGAACCACGGACATGTTGTTCATGAGGCAACCGTGTTTACCACTGCGCCATTGACCTCACATTAGGCACGACCGAATTATCATATGTGAACGCTCAACCACTTTCGCTTGTGATAAAGATTACCGGTCAATGAAAAGAAACGTCAACTAGGCTGATGACAACCGGACCCAGTATAAGCGAGACAAGTGTCAGTTATTACGATAAGGGAAGTGCTGAGAAGTGCTGGAAACTGTTCACTGGTAGCAGCATCAAAGACTTCACCTGTAACGGAACGTCTACTCAAGTTGTTGAAGAGCTAAACATTGTAACACTTGTTTTTGTAAACCGTTGGCTCTTCGACTTCCGAACATGACACGGCACCGTTTCGCGTTTGCACTTCAGTGAGCTCGCCAGTTTTTTGCATGCTGGTACCGGTGATTGAATGGACAGAGTATGAAATCTAACATTAAAGTTCAAAGGGAAATATTTCCAGAAGCACGTTGTTCAACTCAACAAGAGCCGTGTTGCAGAAGGAAAGTAATGTCAAGAGGTAAGGAGCTCAACAGGGGCTGTTGTGTTGCAGGGCCTTAGGCGAGAATGTAGAACCAATGGTAATAGAAAAAGACGCAAATCCATGCTGATAAAAGGTTACTCACCTTGCAGTGGTTGGTAAACACTATGCGGCGGATGGTAAGGCGTAGTTTATACATGAAAAGTTCCACGGTTGACTGGAAAGCTTTAAAGATAAAGCGATGAAGGGGCAGTGGAAGACTTTGAAGCAACCTGATCACTGTACTTCTCATAACGACGCTCACTTCATTATTGTTTTCTCGAAGCTAATTACACAGTCCCGTAGTTATGTGGGAACTCTTGGGGAAATAAATAAATTATTTTCTAACATGTTTAGTATGCAATAACAGCACAGCGCGTCTTGAGAAGTGCAGTCTAAGTAAAGATATTGGAGATTTGCGCAATGTACCATGAGACATCATTTAAATATCGAAAACGCACCCTACTTAAATATCCATCTTGAATTTACTCTACTTAGACAACAACAAAAGTAGTATGTCCTGTTCGGCTGTTTTTTTGCATTCTGCTCATTTACTTTTATCGATACGTCGACCGTTCAACTTGTTCACGTAGTATTTGCCTTGAATTCCAAAGTTCACATATCATAGAACCGGACGTCAAATCTGTGTAGCTATAATTTCAAAGGATTTTTTCGCAGTGTTAATGAAGTCAGTTTTTGGAAGACATCTGGGTTCGAATATGGTAATTTTGCGCGCCAACACAATATGCATTATCTATTCGCATACAACCATTGTGTCGTGCGCGATTTTCATAGTCTGCTCACAAAGTTAATGGTTTATATTCGACGATCACTTTTGTCTAGAACTATCGGACGTCTTTCAAGCAACCGAACAGCAAACCAACTAATTTTGTATATATTACAGGTTTGCTTGTATGACCATCAGATAATCCGCCTTTATTTGTGTCGCAGTTACCTTGTCTGAGTTTTGTGTGAACTGCTTGATCAGCACCGTTTCGGCTGTCATATGTCAGTGAACGCAGGAATCCATCAATACCACTCGATTTATGCGGAGATGAGTTGCCGTCCGACCTTTCCGGAGCACCTGGGTTCTATATAAACATTTACCATGTTCAGCAATAATTATTTGTAATACTTGAACAACGGATGTGCTTGTGAGCACTGTGCTGAGACTTGTGGACCCCCAGATGCTGAGTTCATTCGTCGAGCTCCGCAGTAACTAGATATCTGTTGAACACACGAGTCCTGGGTGGAAGCACTTAGGCTTCAAGTTACTGATGTCCCTAGCGCATCGCTCCGTTAGCTGAGCAATGGATGAGCACATGGGCTCTTCGTTGAAAGAAATGACCGCCAATTTGCCGACTTCCTTGGCGAATTTCAACAAAAGTCGAACTAATTGTGAACACTAAAGTGAACGCTGAAACACTTCAGTTACAGGTTACTGATCTTACTATTGCCATAATCGGGCTGCATTTGTATGCAGACGGAAGAATATTTAAAACATTGAGTTCACTTAGTCCATTCAATCAAAACAGAGAGAGGACATATCTCATTAGTCACCAACGTGAAACTAGCAATTTTTGTACAAACTACGTACAGCAACAACAATTGAACGAACCAGCCACATAGTTCTGACCTTTCACGCTCTATTAGTTCAATCAATTCCACGGCAAGGAGATTGATTACGTCACCGCCTTCTGTGCACACAAAAAACGGCCGATGTTGTTTGATGAGCATTGCCTCGCTATACGCTAACAGTTTCGGGTTGTGATTATGTAACAATATCTCGAACGATTTAACAGGGTCAACTAGGTGACCGGTTGCTAAACTGTGTTTGGCGATCGATGAAGCAATTATGCATACCACAATCTGGCGCAATGGTTAGTGGACATTCTTAAACCCGTTCGTGAATTGTTATCCCCAAATTGTGTTCGTTGTTCCTTTGAGCTAGCAGGACTTTTGGAGAACAATTCAGTAAGCCCACAGATGATGTACTCGGTCGACGTAGACTCTCTATTTACTAACGTACCGCTGCGTGAAACCGTTGAATTTTTGTGATTTTATTTTTAGTCAAAATGTAAATGTAGGTATTTCATTAGATCTTCTTAAAGATCTCATTTTTGCTGGTACAGAAAACATTCCGCTTGAGTTCGAAGGTGCTAACTATAGAGAGATTGCTGGTGTAGCCACGGGTAGCCCACTGGGTCCCATATTGGCGGATGTATTTTTGGGAACGCTTGAAAGGCAATTTCAAGAAAGGATTTCGGGGGTCCTGCTTTACAAACGTCACGTGGACGACATTTTAGTTTTTACTGATGAATGTGCTTTTACTTCATTTTATAACTATTTGAACTCCCTCCACCCAAACCTCTCTGTATCTTATGAGGTGGAAGATAATAATTGCTTGCCGTTCTTAGATATTCTTATAACTAGACGTCAATATGGTACATTACAACGATCTGTTTATCGCAAGTTAACTTGGAGTGGACAGTATTTGCAGTTCTCCAGCTTCGCACCTATTACTTATAAACGAGGGCTAGTGAAAACGTCATTCCACACAGCCAGAATGATTTGCACAGCAGATCGATTGGAGAAGTAAGAGTTTAATAAGAAAACACTGGTGGATAACGGCTACCCTGAAAAGTTCGTGGATATTCACAATAAGATGAAAGAACCAAAAGTGGTAAGCTGCAGTGCGCGGAAAAAGGACATATTTCTGGTAATTCAATTCAAAGGTAATCAACAACATTAGTCACAAATTGATGTCGGCATTGCAACGCACCTACCAAGCGGCCCAACTATGCATCCTGCTAAGCACTAGGGGCTTGTCTCTTCATAGAGGCGATACACACTCAACCGATCAGTCTGTCCCCCACGTAATATACCAGTTCAATTGCAGTTGCAATGACGTCTACATAGGCAGGACAGATCGGCGTTTACATCAACGTATGGCTGAGCACATTCCTAAGTGGTTATCAATGGCAATCTCAATAAACGACCTGTTGACTGTAACAAGCTCGAAGACCCCGGCTTCATCGATCGCCAAACACAGTTTAGCAACCGGTCACCTAGTTGACCCTGTTAAATCGTTCGAGATATTGTTACATAATCACAACCCGAAACTGTTAGTGTATAGCGAGGCAATGCTTATCAAACAACATCGGCCGTTTTTTGTGTGCACAGAAGGCGGTGACGTAATCAATCTCCTTGCCGTGGAATTGATTGAACTAATGGAGCATGTGGAAAAATATTTGTTCACTATTCTCTTTATGCCGTAATTAACAGCGTAGTGTAAATATTCCGATATGGCGTACGCAAAAATAAAAATTACAACTTATCTGTGACGGAAATCCCGAACTACGTTAGGTTGGATGTTTGCTATAATCAAATGACTGATATGAGGATTTAACTGGTGATGTGATAATATTTTGTAATTGCGTTTTCCTAAATGCTAATGCACGATTTTACTAACATGATCAGCAAGTCAGGAGTAGACAAAAATTAGTGAAATACGCAAAATTGAAAGGCATCTTACAGTTTTCAATTCAAAATGACAAAACTTTGTACTGGTTTGGGTGTTGAAAGTAACTGCAGTACAGTCTCATAAGTCCCTGTCTCCACAGTAGAGGTTTGGGGAGTATTAATTGGTTAGAAACACAAAATGGTACCTGAAAATAACAGTATGTAAAGTAGTGCATCACGATTGCTGTAAACTGTATTCTAGATATTAAGGAATGGTTGATATTTTTAATGTAGTGGTTACATTACATCTTTAAAATGTATAATCTTCCGCTGGGTGATGGTCGTTTTGTCGGCCTTTTATCGGAGGTGCAGTTACCTGAAAACCTCAACTGATCAGATGATTAGAATGCAAAATGACAAGGAGGTGACTACAATCATGAAAATTGTTGAACAGTTGCGCGTGTTTAGAAGGAACCCAATTGTGAAAATATGCGTATCAGCTAGGCTAAATCCATAAACAACATCATTGTACCCTTACTCGGTAAACGCTTCACTACCTGGGCTTCCAACGTTACTTTGTAGCCCAGCTGATGGTATGTTGTTCCCATCGCTGTTTCGAGATCAGATAAAGCCCAAGGCTGTTAAAGTAGGATCTCCTCTAGATTAATACATCTCCATTAAACATCAGTACTACAATCTATCACATGCAAGTTTTATCGGACCTTCATGTAACCATTTGGGTGTGATCACCTTAACGATGTATACTATTTTACCAACCGAGATCCCATATTAGTAAAACAGTCGGTTGGCGCTTAATATATGCAAAAACAGTTTATCTTTTAGCCATAGGAGTAAGGCTGACACACAGATAGAAGTCGCCTGATTGTTCGGCAGATAGCGTGTTTTTCTGGCGTCCTTGTCCTCGAACAACTCTGTTTCCTGGCAGATATTCGGAGATTTGTATCCTTGAAAAAATAAAATCGCTCATGTATGATTGTTGTATAACAGGCAGCCTCGTTTGTGAGTAGTATAGTGCGTACACTCGGAAAATGAATGGGGCAAGCCTCGGTGCCAGAAAGACGATGGACCAGAAGCGATTATCGGAACAGTGTGTGGATGGGGCAAGTGCCACCACGGCGAATGACTACGTACTGCTACCCAGTGCGTGTGAATGCACGTCAGCCGTGCAAATGAATGTACGCATTCGTGGTCCTATGTTTTAACGGCAGTTCGTGTATTAAACAACATTCCAGGCCAAGCGTCTTTCGCGGCCACAATAACGATCACAGCTTTCACAGCTCATGTGGATTTTCCAACGATCCAAGCCAAATGTAAGGGGAGAGTTAAACAAAGTTGGTCGTAAAATGGACAGGCCCTCAGCTTTTGAGTAACAGACTTACTTGGGCACGAGAGACGGTTAGCAGACTAAGAAAACGTAGGAGGGAATTTAGGTGACTAGTTTAGTGAAATATTCCTAACTCTCCCACAGAAACAGGAAGAACATAAACTGCCCGAGCCCCACATCATCATATTTCTGAATCACAAACTTGCGTGCCACGTGCATTCGACTACATGGAAAGCCAAGGGGCGTGAACAATGCACATTACTACAATCCAGTCACAGTGAAGGTCAATGTATGTACAATTGATAAAGCTGTGTACACATGTGGTAACTGTTTTGGCCTCCAACAATAGGCATAGTCCTGTGGTTTGGTTGTGATATCTACAATGTCACTACAACAGAATTAGGCCAAACGAAAACACCTATGTTTACTAGCCGACCTGCAAACGACAACGGCTATATGTTTATATGTAATAAATCGATCATGTTTAATGTTCGATCATTGGTGTATTGGTTAAGGCACCTTTCCTGTGAGTACTGGAGCCAAGGTTGAACTCCAGATTGAGGCAAGCATGTACACTACTGATGAGTTGTGATCAACGTCCGAGACATGAGTCCAGTATTTCATGTGACACGTGTGTGAACATGAAAGCGAGGGCTGTGATACATATTGTTGCCGAATCCTAACGAAAGAAGAACGCAAATCTAAAGCTTTATTTCGAGAGGGAATGGCTGATTATTTGATCATCTCTTGTTCAACCTGACATCACAATCGGAGACATCCATGTCTGTTTAGCGTATGAATTAGAAGGATGCACAAGCAGTGCGAAGTCAGAAATGTACCCATATAGAACACAATTGTATGAAACTTACAAAAAAGTCTGTTAGAGTCGTTCTATATGCGACCGTGTAGTTTATCACTAATTTATAGACGACCTTTTTAAAATCGCCAAAATGCCTAAAGTCGTATACCTGTGTGATCAACCGGGATTTGCGTGACCACTGATCGATGTATGCATGAATAGACAATCGCCCATACCAAAGCTTGTGTTCGTAAGGCCGCTTAGTTGCTTGCAGGCAGTCTTGGTGTTGTTGCTGTCCCGCTTTTGTTGGTGTTGTGGCAGTGTAAGCAACGTGACCACGCCCCAGGACGATGCCTATCCATTCACTGAAGCTTCCTCTTGCCTTCTCCCAGTCTGTTAACCACCCCCTCTTGGTCAAACAAGCCCGTCACTCAAATACCGTGCGTCTACGACCAACCATCACCACCCCAAGGCTCGTGTGTGTGTGAAGTGGTGTGGTGCTGGTGCCCGGATTGCGTGCCTGTCAGTCCAGAAGCGTGAGAGCCGATTGCGTGACATCGGCTTTGTTTGGTTTCCTGAATAGGAGGCATGGCTTCTGCGCATGAGCACGCAAGCAAACATACGACAGAGAGATGGAACGAGAGCGTGGCTGGCCAACGTGCAATCGGCTAAGGTTGCAAACGCACGCATGCACATACACACAGCAGAGTGACGGTAACAGAGACAAGGTACAGACCAATGCATGTGTACATCAACGGACTCGACCGAGAATCAACTCGGCCAGGCGCGCATCGCGTGACAGACCGCGATAGAAAATGCCTGAGTGGGAATGCCATTGTGATCCACTGCGGATCTGCCGAGGTAGTTCGGTTAGCCCGTTTGCCAGTCCGGATTGACGCGAAAGCATATACAGGCGCACAAAACCATCATCACGCACAAACAGGCAAACAAATAAGTGAGTCCCCCAGGTGCCAACGTTGCTGACCCAAATGACTATGAAAATCACGACGGCAACAAGAATGCGCAACATTCATGCGCCTCCACATTTCTGCCAGAGTTGTGTCGTTAGCACATCGATAAAGACAGTTAGTTGTAGTGTTTGGAGGGGAGGGATTAATACAGGGTCATTCGTTTCGATCCCAGCGGACCTCTGAATCAAATGTTGTGTGATGTCACAAGCCACATATGTGACCCATGGTGTAATACAACAGTAATTACGGTTGAACCCGGATTACACTGCTAATCATTCACTCTATCCCAGCGGCGCTATCCGTTAGGGATTTACCACAAGCTAAGTGGTCTTTGAAAAGTGCAACAATATAGCGTGTATTCCAGGTTGTGAGCTCAAATTTGACAAATACCGGATGTGCACATCACGTTGTAAACTATCGTTGACCTTGTACATGCAAGGATGAAGCTACCCGTTTGTAACTTGAAAGTTTGCTTCCTTCACTTCCGCTGCTTATTCTATGACTTTTCTCGAATTATTGAACCAGATATAGAAATATTTATGGGTTAGACACATTCAGCCAACTGTGGAGGTTTCAAGAAGTGGTGCTACTTTGCTTCTCAGCAGCAAAAATATTGTTCTCATGTATTGATATGAGCCTATGGAAGTCACCTTGTCTGTAAGTTAACGCTCAGTGACACGTTCACAGCTGTACTTTAGCGATAGTTTTTCAAGAAAAAGCATCAATTCCATGGATTTTGTTTACTAGGTCTGCTTAATGATACACATCCTCAAACCGACATTCCCCAACATGGTTCGGTCACGTTGAGGTTCAGTCAATTACATGCACTGCATGAAGGGGTTGGCTAGTTTATTCCGCTCACAACAGAGAACGGTTGCCCAATGTTTCATCAAGAACTGTGACGCTGTGGGTCGATCGTAAAGTTGCACTTGATTAGTGAACTTCTAACTGGTTATGTTGTCCAGTCAGGAAAAAGTAATATATTCATGGTCACTAACTCAGTGATGGTATGTAATATAACCGTTACTGTTATTCGGGTTGGCCGAATCTCGAGCGAATTTTGAAACGCGTTTTACAGCAGTTAGCAGACTGAATCGTTAAACAAGAAGTTATAAACATTCATTGAGTTTGCTCGATATGCATTTGGATGGTTCTTGTATGCTTATGAAATATGTGCGGTCTGCCGGGGGATAGATTAATGCTGTGCGTGAGCAGCGCTACTGCAATGATCTATTCGATTATGGATGAAGGTGACCTGCTTTTCATAGGCCACCTGACATCAAAATCTCCATTTTTTTCAACATTCCTATTCACTAGCGCTGTTCGGGAAGTTGATTTTAGGGCATTCTAATGTGTACGGTGCAAAAGCACGGTGGTGCTATTCGGCAATGGCTACTTCACAGAATTCTGACTGCATCCTTAATGTTGACAAAACAACAGATTATTTGGGAAACAGAGTCTGTGGGGTTGTCATGTTTTGTTGTTTGATGGTTCACAAACTCCGTCAAAAATTCTAGTCACGAACATACCTGGTGAGTCACGGTGAATCGCGCTGCAGCAATATTTAGCACTTCTCCATATGACTGTAATGTCAACCATACGGCGACGAATGGTAACTAGCAGTGCACCAATTATCCTCGTATATTGTCACGTATTCCATAAGATACGTTTGAATGTTTTTGGTCAACTTCTAGTGCCCAACACTGGACTATTAGTGTAACTGTGTATTATTTTAAATTAAACGAAGTTCGGGCAGTTGAGTGGTCAAATTTCTTCTACTCACGTGAATTGTAGGACGCTGCTGTCTTTTCAACTCCTTGTAAATGAGCAAAGTTACTAAGTCCCTTCGGCTGGTTCTCTTCAGAATTTACATATCGCAGACAACCTTAGTTCGCTTTACAGTATGGCTGTGTGGAAATGACCATGCGGTATGCCTTTCGTTTCCCTCTCCCGTTAATGCTTGAAAGGTATTTTTCCCCAACTCACTGTTATCTAACTGTATCTAACCGTTATAAATCAGTAAACTTATCCTTGTTTCAAGTTGAACATTACCCACAACTGATCGTAGTTGTCGCATTCCCATAGACTTTCCAGTCGGCCCCTTTCGAACACCAGGAGCACTAGACTCGAGTTTCGCTCTAGTTAGAGCTCATCAGTAGTGCATATCCTCGCCACTGCCTGGACTAGAACTCCGGCCACGCTGTTCATGAGGCAACCGTGTTTACCACTGGGTCATTGACGTCACACTAGGCACGACCGAATTACCATATGTGAACACTCAACCACTATCGCTTGTGAGTAATGTGGGTGATGTTCAACTTGAAATTAACCAAATCCCCGACTACTCATCAGTAATCCTTGTTTTTTTTGTGTGTAGTAAGACCAAACAAAACAGATATTAGTAAATGGAGGCCGTGTTTACTCAACAAACCGCGTTCACCAAATGTAACATTTCACTTGGTCAACATGGATCGTACAAGTGAAGGAGGTGACTTTACAACTAGCGGTCAATCCATACAATTATTAAGGCAATTTTATTGATAATTGAAACAATAGGTAGATGAGATAACTGCTTTATTTCCATCTTTTCGCCGTTCGAATTTTGAACTCATTATATGGGAGGCTTCCAGTTCGGTAGATCGGCGTCCAGTTATCTCACATTTAACCCTGGATACCTTTTTCAGTGTAGAAAGAAAAGTGTGCTTAAAGCTTATGTGCTACACAACAATAGCTGTGAAATATGCATATTCTTTGTTAATGGCTTCAGCACAATGTGCATTCTTCCAAACTGGATGTGTTATTTTCCTGTAATTGTCTGTGCCAAACTGGGATTCAAGTGAATCTGCAATTTCGAGCTGCATTCACTTTCATTACAACCTCGGAATACTAGTTACCCAAACTTCGAAGTGCACTACTACTTTCGACAATTTTTTATGATTTCCATCTTGCAGTCACTCTATTATGACTGAAGTGTCATAACGTTTGTGAAACACGAAAAAAGCATGCAGTACAAAATCCGACGGTATACGGTTCATGTCCTACAATCAACTGCCGAGTTTTACCAGAAAAGTGTCCAGTGAATACAAGTCACGTTCAGAGCAACCTGTGGAGACAAACACCAATGAAACCATCAGCTAAGTGGGAGGGATAGTATCAGATAAACAACGGGTGAGTGTGTATGAACTAGCAACTATCTTGGGCATTAGTTTGTCTATCGCTGATCGAACCATACCTGACTCTGCTCAGGTCCAAGGGATGTGCGTGTCAGGTGCTCACATGTTGACATCAGATAGGAAGCACCTGAGTGCGTCAGTCAAGGAGAAACACAGAGAGTGTGCATGTCATGATTCTCCACAACCATGCTCCATCTTACACGGCCCAAGTTGCGCTGAATGGCGTTAACGAATGTGGGGACCAGGGCTTCCTCAACTGGCTTACTTTCCAAATAAGCTTCATTTTCCCAAACTTGAAGTGTAAATTTGGGGACAGTCACATGTTTTTCTACAAACTGTATGGGTCGAATATAGAGAACTGGTTGTACATGTACGTCCGGCTAAAAGCCTTTGGAACAGTATTCACAGTAATGTGATCACTCAACTATTTCTCTTGTGATCTGTTATTCAAGCTTATGGCTGCTCCGTCATTTATCGAATGAGAGAAATCCGCTAAAGGACTGTGTTATCAGTTGTTCTTATCAATCTCTAGTATTTCAGCGTGACAAGCAGGGAGTGCATGTTGTTATACATTCACAATCCTTCAGAAATTCACTCATTCACCTACACTCTCTGTTTGCTAGTCAACCGGACCACATTTGTGCAGGTTTCTTTTAAAATTAATCTTGAAAGTTGATCTATTATGTGCTAATTCCGTTAAGTTGTCAGTTACTATGTACAGAATGGTTACTGTGGTATTCGTATTTTTGTACTATCAACTATAAGCCTTACAGGCCGTAACAACAATGGAGAGAACTCGTTACTCAGTAGAAGTATAAAATATATTGCCCTATTTACAAGCGGTAGTGTTATTCTTAAGTGCATGGACGAATGAG
>JTDE01000772.1:80495-145019 GCA_014338405.1 Paragonimus skrjabini miyazakii
TATTAATGGACATAAACAACCTCGGGTAACCAAGGCACAGATCGTAGTACTGAAAATGCTGCAATAAAAATGCTCCTTTGCTTGGATGTGGATTGACCTAATACTCAACTTATCGATCCGTAAAAGCATTTAAAGTGAAGCAACGGGAAAGGGCTTCACCAGATGGGCGCCAGTCAACGGAAGCATAACTCATTGAAACAAACAAGTGTATATGAAAGTGGGTGTGAGGGGACCAGTATTAAGCAAAAAGGTTTTCAGTAAATATTCAGTGATAATTATAAATATGAGGAACACTGTGTGCAGCTACGGTACTAACTTTAACATAATTGTGCTGCGCACACAATAAAACATAAAGAAGAAGACTGATATGTTAAAAATAGCTGACCAAACTTGTCATATCAAATGTATCGAACAAATTTAAGCACCCTGAACAACTTTGTTAGGTTTAGCCATTTAAGTGGCCCAGAGCGGCTGAACATGGGTGTTTTATGTTAGCAGACATGCAGTAGTGATGGCTTTTCTACTTAGAAACTTTACTCATAGAAGAATTAGATTACATCCTGTCTCAGGCATTTCATCTGTTTGTCCCACTCAACACAGCACCATCAGAATAAGTATGGTTGCCGCTAAACACTATAACACTTGGTGATCGATCGGAATGTGGAAGACAGATCGATGAGTCACGATTCCACTTCGGAAAATGTGATAGGTACTGTGAGTACTGGAAGGACGGCTGATCTCTGATGTTCACATTGTGAATTGTTGAAACTTGAAAGACTAACTACGAGCATATTCAGAATTCCAGGAAGTCGGGTGTATGAATGAAGACACCGCGTAGGGTAGAGTGGGAATTGATGACTAGATGAACGACTGATGTCTGTCACGTCTCACATGACTGATGTTTACCAAAAAGACCATAGCAGAAGCTCATTGTTTTAGTTCCTCTGAGCTGACAAAAATATGCTTCTTTGATTCGTACGGGTAAAAATTCGTAACGGACGTTGTGCATATTTTCTGTCAAGTTGACAACATTTCAGAAGTCATTCTGATGAGATTTTACAACAGAAATGTTGACCTTAGTGATATTAAAGCGATGATATCAACAGTAATGTGTGCTACCGTACTTAAACCAGTTTGATCGATCAACTAATGTAGTAGAGTTGAGCGATCGTAACATACTACTCATACAACTGCTATTCAGTAGTAGGATCGGAGCATATATTTTGACATGCTACAAGTCGCAGGAAAAGTGCAGGAAGGAAAATCAGAGTGCAGTATCACCTATAGGAGTCCCTGCTACTTAATGAAACTGAGCATTGACGTCTGCGGCAGCCGAGACGGTCTGAGGCTGAATACCGCGTGCAAATGAGTGGTTTTGTTTCAGGTTTTGTTTCAATGCTTAACCCATGTATTGCTTGGTCGAAAAAATAACCCTTGTGCCATCCGCGTTCTTGGATCACAACACTAAGTTGTTGGGATCAACCCTCTCAGGATAACCTCTACTGGATGATATGCAACAGCGCAATGGGAGTTGAAAACTGAGCGCACTGACCACAGTTCGACAAGGATACACGGTTTTCCGTTCAACATACACGGATTGAGTTTGTCGATCACTTGACTCACATTCCGTACACATGGGCTTTCCTTGTCGAAATCTCTTTATTAGTTGAAAAAGTTCAGTGTATAACTGTGTATGCCTGAAACTAAATCACATTGATCACATATTCGCCTGTACGTCTTTTTTCTCAAAAGCATTAAACGAAGTTTATCATGTGCAAATATTTTTCTATAGCTACAAACCACCACAAAACAATATGTTACACTTCGCCACTTGGAATACGTGCAAAAATTCCCCAAGTGTTTGGGATAACTTTTAGCAGTGTTTATTTGTAAACAACATATCTCCAACCATCATATATATGTTAGATAGAATTTTGACATAGACTCACAACTTTTATATAGTTCGATGAAAGCTTGCCAAATTATTAAATCTGCACATAGTGGACAAAAGAGTGACAATACATGATTTATTCTCCAGCTACCATTGCATCCGCTACGTCTCTCCTAATGTTAAATGGAGAAATTCAGAACTACAACAGGAAATAAAAGAGCCGAAACTGTAAATCTGTTTGGTTGCTACTAAAACACCACTAACGAAACAGATAAACCAAAGTGGCAGTAGCTGAATACAATCACCTCTACGTACCGTGACGTGAGTTGAAACCCAGGAATGGACATTTTTCGTTTGGTCAGTTACACGTTGCTTCTCAGGTCGATGATACCGACATCTTCCGGGTATTCAAGCTGACTGATAAGAGTGTAACATTTTGATGTATCTCATTTGATTGGAGCTGGTAACAAGATGGTGTCTAGTTTTGTCAATGGGAAGTACCCAGTATTTGCAGTTATGTTAAGTAATGCTTTACGTTGCAAACTGAGACATCATTTGTTTGACTGTGGACGTTGTGATACAATGTAATGTGATACAAAAATGTAAGCAACTGTTAGTTTCAATAAACACTAAAGAACCTTCAGAAGAAACCAATACAATCGACTGTGAACCAATATCTCAAGTTTGATTTTTATGCATTTTCCTCGGACTCTGTTATACTCTCACACGACAGTTTACGAGAACATAACAATCTAGTGCATTCGGCAGAAGCATGCTTAACAGACACACTAGCTAAACTAATCATCCCAACGGGGAACACTATTGAAGTTGATGCTAAGACTGTAAGAGGATACTATCTAAGCGAAGTAGTTTTTGCTGCCAAAAGTGTGCCTCAACTCAACTGCCTTGCCTTTCTCGCATAACTGCCACCGAAATAAAAACTACATTTTAAGATTAAAAATATTCCAAAGTGATTTACCTTTTTTTACTACCCGCCTCACTGCATTAGTAGCTTCTGTCGGACAACCTCAATCTCCGGAAGGAGCAAGAATGATTGAAAAATTGGGTTTCTTAGCCGACATCCATTAACGAAGGTTTGTAGCATGATTTCATATCGCTGGTAATGTGAACGCCGTGGGTTACAAGTGAATCTTCATTTTACATCGAATACTCAGAAAGTATGAACTAATAAAACGTGCACTGTTTCACAGTTTCCAGAGTTGTCATCTGAGAAGAGTTTTATGAACCGATGATTGTCGGGGTAGTTGGTAACCCACTCGTCATGTTCTAAATGGGAGCGATTTTAGATATGCGAAATTATTGTGGTACACTTTTCTGAAAATAACTTTGTAAAAACGTACACCACAAGCATACGCATGAAACTGAAAAGTTGAACGATTATACATGAACTTTTATTATTCTGCTTCCTCTAAAATGTTCATTCGTGCGTTATATTTTGTATTGGATCGCCTTCAGAATCAGTTCGACGGTTGATAACTTCAGAACTATTTACCAATGATGTGTATGTAGTAACGAGCGCGCACGTAAACCGCTTAGGACGTAAAGGTTCATTGAGGATTATGGCTTGTTAGTGGTTCAGTGTAAGTGCCTGTTACAGTAGCACTAAAAGTGACCGAAACACTGTAGGTTCAATAAGACTCATGTTGACTTTTGGTAATTGCTTCGCTGATATTCAGTACAACTGCTAAAAATACTTAGTTTACTTTTGAAGGCTACCTTTGCCTTATTGCGGTTCTACTTTCACTTGCATACTAGTCATTTTGACAACTTGACTCATCGGTTATATTCACGATTGATATCGTTCGTTTTATCTCACCTATCTGATCTCTGAACTTGCTTACTAGATAATGTTAAATCCGGTTGTTGCTGGTGCCAGTAGAGTAGTTACTACGAATGAAAAACTTCAAAGAACAAACAAGAGTGTGCTGGTCAGATAGTGACCAGGATATCAACGTGATTAAATATTGGTAATTTTGATTCCTATAAAATCGATTATAGTTTCCCGAGTAAGCAGTAGTTATGAGATCGCTATTGTCTTTCATACGAACAAACTTCTAAGTGGAAAAGGTTAGTGGTAAAGGCTACAGTCAGTTTAACCCGTGACAAAATATTAGGTATCGTTGTATGGAACATAAAACAAGGTTGGATAAGGTCACTTTTGTAATACCTACATAATATCGTTATCACAATCAGATAGAGGATTAACATTGACTTGACCAGTGATCAGCTTAACTGGTTGATTCTTAAAGTAGGATAACACCTTAAAACAACCAGTTATCACAAGGCAACGGACATGGATACAGTCCTACATACAAATCTGTCCACGCCAAACAAGTTTATGAAACCATACCTAGCCCAGTGTACCACAAAATTCGGCATCTACGTATGGACCTACGTGCAGAAATAAGCAGTTGTACGAAGGTGACCGCAAAACGCTTCTTAAAAGTCCGTAACAAACAATGTCTTATATGTTGCTAACACAGAAGATGATGAAACGCATTTGAGTAAAGTGGAGAACATGACTGCTTTTTAAGAAAGGGATTAATATTTGGTTTACTCTTGGCGATTCTTAGCAATACCGTATATGTTGAGAGGAAAACTAGTTAGGATATAAGCAGAATTGTCAGGGCTGTCGGCAGATTTGTATTGTGAAGGAAGCAAAGCTAAAATAAACATTAATTGAAGGAATATTACGAAACCGCTTCGAAATCAACATGGTTGTTTAGTCAAAACCAGCAATTCTGTGATCAGAACCAATTCAGTTGATCGGATTAGTGTGATAGTAAACAAATAAATATACTAAACTGCACTGGAGAATTTAATCGTAGAGATTACAAAAATCTGCGGCAAATGCTATCAAACGCTCCAATCTTCCTGTGACATACCGAATCGATCTACCTGACTAGCAGCCGCAACTAGATGGGTTGCTTCTTTCAGTTCACAAAGATTCTGATTCCTTCTCATTCCTCCACAAAATTCTGTTAATCACTTGATAGAAATATTTTCTGTTTCAGTCTTGTTTTTCACACAAGTGATCTACTGCAACTGACAAATTAAACACGATGTTGATCTCCTGTATTTACACACTCGACGTATGACCTGTTAATCCAGTTATGCCTATCTCAAACACTCCACATTTGTACTGGGTCCAACTGGTCTGAGGATGCTCCTGTGTCAGAATTGAAGAGTCACTCAGTCGAAGTTGACCTAATGTGCTACGCAGCGCCGAAACTTCTTGCACAGCTAATCAGGCATCCGTACAAACCTGTAGAGCGTGCATTTGCATAAAATCTATCCACAGAAAACATGGAAGACAGTGCTGCCTTTTACTTCTTACTAAGACCCCCAATCTTGTGTACAAACAAAGGAACACTGCTGCAACAAACAGAAAACAGTGTGTCTAACTTTTGCAGACTTCAATTAAGGAGACTTTTCAACACTGTTATCGGGAACTGGCGAACAGCGCAGTTATGCGCAAGTTGATGAGAACCCCATCAACTGTTCCAACGTGACAGTCATCAAATGACACCCGTAAAAACTTCACTTTTTAAAACCAGTTTGTTGGTTAGACAGACAACCAAAATTTTACTGATTGCGAGGGCAGTTGATCACTCTCAGTCCGTTTTTAACCACCAGTGTGCATAAAATTTGAGGTAGGGACAACGGAATGTTTCTCTAACGTATCCTCGAACGGAACGGGTCCTACCGATCACTAAGTGTAGTAGTCTTGTTCCACAGGTTTCTTGAGCTAGGGCACGTCCCACACACAGAAGCAGCGCTCGTCAAACCATGTCATTTGCGTTTATTCAGGAAAGCCACAGTTGCTTGTCTAACAAATGGCCTTTGTTAGGATAACCAAATATTTGTGTAAGACTTCATCTCATTGGAGGAGTTTCCGATTTCCTAACTGGACCATCGAAAATCACCGATCGAAAGGAGCAAATATTTGTCATCAGCGTTATTTGGGTTTGAGTAACACTTAATATGTGTGATCATCGCTTATCTTATCTCCCGGATTAGAAAGGATAGTATAACCTCTATGAAAATTGACGTTCTACTTTTCTGTACCCCCTGACGACTTTGTGTCCTAGTGGATCAGTGTGCGAATTACCCTTCCGATACCTATTCACGGCGATCGATTCAACTCCTCTTCTCTGATAGCACTAATGATACGCGATTGGATAAAAAGATTTGTCCACAAACCCGCTGATGGCTGCTTAGAGCAAATGGTTGCATATGAGCATTTCATATGTAATAGACATAAAACTATTTAAGTTGTTATTATTATTCGAAGCCGTGTGATGACCAGCAGCGACTATCACTTCATTAGTTAGTCTTTGAATCAGTGACGGTTTGTGACACAATACCATTCGGAATTGTAACGTTAAAAATGTGTTTACTGTATTGCCTCATCAGCATCATATGCGTCAGGTACACGAATCCAAGACAGTAACCAAATGACTAAGAACAATGATCCTCACACTCATCCACTTGAAAATGCAACCGCTGTCACTGAGACTGTCAGGAAAGTAGAGGAAGCGAATTCTTTAGATGTTGCGATTCATTTTCCGGTTAACTGCCATCCATCAGACAGTTCCGTTTGGTTGTCCAAGGAGGTGTATCCGTATTACATTTTTTAAGGGTATTCCCGTCAGTTCAAGCATATCCCAAGTAAAATCTTTACGTGATATGCGGAATTTCATTCCCTGCAAATAAAACGAACACACAAGCCACGTCTGAGATGAACTGAGTTCATTCAACCAAACAAATTTTTTCAACCTCAATACAGTGGCACAACCTCACTAGCATATTGCTGTGGCTATAACGCACTGTGTCGAAACGAAGTCTGAATTCGGATGGTAATCTGCAAGAGACTGAGGTCACCTGTTTCACATGTAGTTAGCGGGTCATTACTGTGGGGCAAAATCAGTGGCAATCCAAATGCACATTGCGAAACACTTCATGGACGAATAACTTCTGGTTTGCATGTGTCTGCGAGAAGTACGTGACGGAAAGCAGTTTTATAGAAAATCACGTCCGAGGTGTTTGAACTGTTTGTGAAACGTGCCAGGCTAGTGGCCTCGAAACCAGTCACCTGTGAGCGGTCAGTCATTTTTTCCTGGACACCAGTATAGATGTTCAACGAAAAAGTTTGTAGTCGGGCCAACATAACTAACAAGCTCTCACTAACCTAGTCCGACGGTTCGCTTGTACGTGTCTTACCTGGTTGACATACTGGATTCTAGTAGGAAACATTCATCGTGGGTCTGTGTTAGCTGTAAAACTAAAATCACATCCACTATCCAGAGTTGATACAGCCTTTCGGCGCTGGTAGATTTGGCTGTACAAATATGTGATTGCTAGCTTACAGCTACTGAGTGTTGCATTGTACCATAACAACATTCGGTCTTTGCGTCGAACAGGTTGTAAATGAACTTAGTCTGAATCAAACCCGAACGGTGCATGGTTGTGACTTGGTAATGTTGAATAACAAGTGCATGGCGATAAACTGTTTTAAAGTTTCATAGGTGATTGTCTGATAAACGGATTGTTAGCCTAAAGGGGATTTTTGTTTATTTACTGACCCAGAACTTGGTACGATTGGAGCGAAAGTTTAGGAAGAAGCTTACCTAATACGGTTAAGTCCTCTAACAGAAAGCACTACTTTCTACCCAATATTTTCTGATGTGGACAATTTTCAGGGTAAATTGTATGATCTTACATTTCAGTCACCTTTAGTTACCATTATGGGGACCATTGTAATCGACGCCGTATTAACAGAGGGACAGGGTTCCCATAGGGTTTACCATGGTACAGTTGACATATGTTGTGTCAGAAATGCTCACCTATTCGATGGTCATCAGGTGTGACTGAGATTGGCGTCACAGCTGAAAAACCAGACAACGAAGAAAGTTTTCCCCCCACTGCTGTTGGTGCACGCGTATTTTGATTGCAAGTGGAGAGAGATTCTGCAAATAACCGTTTGTATTAGAGAGACAAACTACCGAGAGGCACCTAGTTTGATCGGAAAGTGGGCTGTGTTTCCCAGAGGGTTTGTCGATAACATAAATCCTTCTGTTTTGTTAAGCTTGGGTTTTGATGGGAACCAAAAGTGCCTCGTATGTTCAGCGGTAGTCACTTTCACCTATTTTTGAACTCTCCTCTGCAAATTACGCTGCACTCATTGCAGACAAGTCAGTAAACACGATCCATCAGGTCACCTATAGAAATTGCATTCTTGAAATAAATAATGACACCCCATGGTAATATTCAGCCACTATGTCGTCCAGACTGCCCACTCAGAGTGTGTGGGACAAACTTCTTCGGATGTTCGCTCAGGACCCAGTGCGGTGAAGATGAGCGATCGTAATATACTACTCATACCACTACTATTCAGTAGTAGGACCGGAGCATATATTTTGACATCGTACAAGCCGCAGGAAAAATGCAGGAAGGAACATCAGAGTGTAGTATCGCCCATAATGTTCCCTGCTACTTAAGGGAATTGAGCCTTGACGTCTGTGGTAACCGAGACGGTCTGGGGCCGAATATCGCGTGCAAATGAGTGGTTTTGTTTCTGGTCTTGTTTAAACGCCTAACCCGTGTGTTGCTTTGTCGAATAAACAACCCTTGTGTCATCCGTGTTATTGGATCACAACATCAGTACCGGCACGATTACACTGGAAGGATTTGGTCCAACCGATAAACGTTCGATGCTGTTTATGATCAATATATCAGGATTCGAGAATTCTCTGTTTCCTTGGTTACTTCAGTGGCGCAAACGTCACATTGTGTTGATGGGAAACTGGGATAGTGTGTCTTTATTCGCACTGTATTATGATACCACGCACTGTCCATTCCGCAATCACTTAATGCAGCCGTTTGTTTGACCTGCACAAATCCACACTCATTATTTTAGTTTCCTAGATAAACATATTTGTTCTATCGCTTAACTCATAAGAGAATTGTATTAATGACATGAACAGTACTCAACAGGCTTGGACCACAACTCGAGAAATGAGGGTTTGTGATCCAATTTGACAGTTTCTAATTAGTGAGCAGGTAGGCTAATCGGGAGCAACAAATGTGAATCCATAGCATATTAAACCGCAGAGCGGACTACAATAATCCAACTTATGAGGTAGCATCTTAAGCTCAGGAACAAGGCGGATGTTGGTCCTTCTAGTAAACAAGAAGGTTCATCTAACCACATGGAAATAGGTAGTGCAAATGATCTCGAACCAAAAGTCAACCATTAGGTAAATCTAGGTGGCAACTAGGCGTGAAAAATGATTGGGCCGTAAGGATGTTTTCCTGAAGAACTAAACAAAATGATGTCACGAGTTTGTAGTTGATAAAGGTGAAAAAAACCATTCCCTGTTCATTACTTTGAGAGATTACTGAGGCTTTGTATGAATTGTGATGCGTCAAATTTTCGCTGAGGAGTGGTTAGCTAGAAAAATTTCTTCGATGGACCATCATTAGTTCAACTGGCTCCTATAGAGGGATATCAATTGGGCGGCATTTACAAGTTGGATGAAGCTTTCTTAGTTTTTACACGCTCTGGAATAAAAAAAGAATACAAATGCCAAGGAGAAAAACAATGTAGAAAAACCGGAGTTCTGTTAGTACGCCGGATAGGAGACGGTAAGTTGGTGACGGTGGTACTAGGACGAAGTGAATTCAGAGATGAACATCCATCAACTTCATGCTTAAATTATGATGCAAGTCCAAAGGCAAGCTGCTGAAAGTGATCTTCTTTCTCTCGAGGGAATGTACAGAAGTTTATTGACAGTTAGTTCAATCACGCACAATTCCATTATGATTACACAAATCTTGTTTTTAACCCCTAATACAATGGCAGTTGATCGGTCTTTGGAATTAGTTGTCATTCAAGCACCCCAGCCGATGTAGAGTCACCGTACATTAGCTACGGCCTGTTAAAGCTATGATAGGTGCGATGACAACATCGTTATGTCCGCATCATGAATTTCTGACTTCACAGCCACTTATGATCGATAGACAGACAGCAGACTTTTTCGCCAGGTGTGACTCTGGTTTATCATTCGGTAGCGAAGTTTGTCCAATCTTTCGGATTACAGATGAATCAGACATTTTACGCTCTTCCTCGTAAACACCACTGATGACGATATTCTCTCCACAGACAACAGTATTGGGTAATCCGTCCGGAAAGCCGAGTTTTAGTCCTTTAAATGTGAAAATAGCGCCGGAAAGCCTAGTCAGCGTCGGTCTCAGCCGATGCTGTTCTTCATTAACGTCGAAAGCTGGTTTGTCGGGATCCCAATGCTTGTCTCGCAGTTGTTAATATCTCGTTCACAATTCAAATACTGTGGAGAACTTGGCGTTTTGTAGCTTATAGAAATTCGCTTACGCCGCCGGATGGCCACTAACTAAGCGACTGTAATCTCATTGAAACTACTAAAGTAAGCACAGAATAAAATTTCTCATTGAGTTTCGTCATTAACAGTACTGGGGGGTTGACAATCCGCCTCCATGATGATTTCTTCTTGCGACATGTCTTTCACTCGCTGTTCAACGTCCTGCTGCAGTCCCGTTGGATTCCGGCTAAAGCCGAAAAGTCAAAACTGTTTTCTCTCAACGGAGATTTCATGTTCAATCGCGTCACAATGGTTGTCGTAGTGTTGGACCGTAATGACCAGTTCTGGGAATTCGCCTACCATCTCATTCAGTAGCCGGCTGTCATATGTTGAAATTGATTTGGGTGAGCTCACTCCAATTGATTCAGGCTGTGGTTTGCGTCTTCTGAGTGAAGCCAGAATTCTCTCCAACCATGTTGTGCTACAAGTTTATCATGTTCCTCCTTCTTTTTCACCTGAGTCATCTTTTCTTTGACAATTCGAAGTTGATTCGGTACACTTGGTTTGTCTGCCTGCAACTCGCTGACCCACAGGGCGTTTTCAGTTGGAAAGTAATGGGCCACGCATGCCAATTTCTTTGAAGTCATCAAACAGGTGATACCAACAATAATGGTTTGTCCCAAAACAACTAGAGGCATCGCTCCAAAGAACCTTCTGATCAATGGGCGGTATTCCGAATCTTAGTGCAACTCCGGAAGGCCTGTTAACAACGCTACACATAGGAATACGACGTGAATGTAAGCATCGCCTCAGAGGTTAAGCCTGGAGCTTTTGAACCGACTCACTGCCTCCTGGCAGTAGCCCGGGAACCAACGCGTCCTTCGTAACGACATACTCCATCTTTGTCGGGTCCCTTCGAGCCTCTGCCTGTACAGACTTTGCCCTGCATTACAGAATGGTCTACAGGACAGCCCTCATCGCTCGGTCAATTTCGACTCTGATCAGCTCGGTCACATCTTCATCATCATACAGGAAGCTGCGTAGGCCGTCGTTGCCAAAAAGCTGCGGCGACGGAATCTTCATTCATAATTCCGATAAAGAAAATAATTGTTTTGAGTCAAAAGCACGGGTAGCACAGGGGTTGTTTATTCAGGAAACGGACGTAGGTGGATTGTGCCTCAGTAATACCTTGAACACAAATACTCATTCGTGCATAACAATAATCCCGGCACGTCGAGGTTGCCAATACCAAGTTCATGTATGAAAAACACTGTATCTTGTCGGCATGCACCCCAGTGTTCCTGTATGTATTTTCCCTCAGTTACTTCGATACATAAGTGCATGCCTCCATCTGGCTGCTCATGTGTAATACAATTCGTCTTCATCACGTCTGAAGGGAAGCAGATCTCCAGTAATGACAGCGGCTCATGTAAAATAAATAAGATACTGCTGAATAGTCAAATCATCCATCTTGTTTGGCTGATACCTAGAGTCGAAGGGATAAAGTTGTGGTAATAAGCGTTGTGGAATTGTTGAGGATGCGTTAAGAAATCGAACCATGTTAACGCCAGATCCGTTGTACGTTATTATAGTTGTGGGACTCCAGTAGGATGCGACATTCCTACTTAAGCTCCCCAGACAGGTGAAAACGATCTCTATGAATGACTAGTCTTAAACCTGTGACACTCAAGCGGAGTGACTACACCAGGTACATTTTTAATGCATTTCAGTGACATTGTGAAATCGACAATTTTCTGAGCAATACTTAAAAGTTGGTACAGATGAATAATGCAGAAATTCTTCGAAATAAATAGCAGTTTGGAAATGACTCAAATGTGAAAATTTTAGACTTTAGATAGACTCCAAATAACGATAGAAACAGCTTGTCCAAAAATGGCATACACTTCATCATTTCGGCCACAAAGCTACGCTTGGAGATCAAAACTTTCATATTTGGATTTAGTTATTTTCTCGATCCACTATGTTATATAGAAACTACTACAGGATGCCGTGGACTGACTACCCCGACAAGCTCTTGCCAACAGTTTACATCAGAATCAACCAACCTCAATGCTGAGCACTAACCTTAATTAAATGTGAAGCAACCTTTAAAAGTAATTTTCATGCTGACCTTGCGAATTAAGTTCTATTCATTATTCATAATGATAGAATGTACTGACATAAATAAATAACGAATTAATCTTTTTTGTACATCTAGGAAATTAACCCCTTGTCACTTGATAATAAATGCTAAAAGCAATACAACATAGTTTCAGTGGGTTAAAACATTAACGTTTCATAACATACAACTAATCTTCTCCAACATACCGTTTGGTCTTAACCTCAGTTTTATGAACCATTGATCTAAACGTCTACCTTTAATCTTAACTAACGAATTGGCATCAATCGGCTACATAACTTTTATGTACAATTGTGTAGTTTTATCACTAGGAAAGTGTGTGCGCGTGCCCTCATTATTGTGAGCTAATATCGCACCATACTGTAAGTCATTCACAGACGTTCTTGAGTTTGCTTCTACTATCTGTTTCTAACTGTCTTAAGTGATAGGGTAATACGCCTAGTATGAAGTAACTCTCACAATATTTCAGTGTACAACTTCTAGGAAATGCGAATAAGACCGAATTTTAAGTGATGCATTTCGGGCATTAGAAACATATATATATATATATATGTATATATATATATATATATATATGTTCGATAACGGATCCTAGTGTGGATTTGAGGCGTCACAATAAATCGGTCACTACTTAGTGTGTGCCTCTTTTTAAATACTTTATATATATATATAACCTAGTCTGCTTACTGTTAGTAATAGTTGATTAAGCACTGAAACACTAATTACATCTGACACGAACAATCAGCTCCCGAGCCTGGACAATTACTGCCTCGCTTATGTTGAGCATGTTAATCGATTACTAGCAAAACACACCCTTGATTTGATGCATGCACGAATCACGTGATCATTTGTAATAGGAATAATTTGTTGTAATTTTAAAGTAAAAGCTGTGAAATAATAACAGCAACAATAAATAGAAGCACTGAACGAACGCGATGGATGAAATGGAAGTTCTGGGGAAATAGGGATTGGAATGATCACTTATTCTTCCTCAGACGTGAGCATTTCAGAGACCAAGTAGATGTTACGTCTGATTTTTGTTCGATTGTACTAAGAATCTCAAAATTAGCTGGTCGAAAGCTCGGTATTTCTCTACGGTTACAAAATAAGGAACATACATGGGTTCAGATGAAATCGAACTGATATGCTGATTGGCTTGTTGACCACATTATTTGCCGTTCAGGTTCCGATTTATTGTGAAATGCTTTTCGTCCAGGGGGTTTCAAATATTCTGGTCTTTAATGTGGATCAAGTGACATTTAATTTTTGATGTTCATCAATAAATGTCCTATTTTAGTCTTCTATTTAACAGAACTTTGAAGTTCATCGTCACTTTCTACACGTTCTTCTAACTTCTGATCTAAGGTAACCGTACTATTATCGAATGATCCACCATTCTGAAGAGTTAACCTACCATTAGGTTTGCAAAGCTCAAGGAAATTACATAGCTGGAGATCTACCAGAACATGTTTAGTACATGAAAGAAAAAGCACTCCTGCTGTGTCTACAGACAAACGTTGAACAGCTGATTTTCGTTAAGGAAAGGTTTCCAGTGAGTCGCGTTCAAAGAAGGCCTTGGAGACTACCTCCAGTAAAACCATCAGTCCAGTGAGATAGATGATAAAAGTTGGGCAACTCAGGCAGATTGATCCATTCCTGAATCCCCGATCAGGTATACTTGACAGATATCCAAGTTGTTGACACCAAAGGTGCAACAAGGGCGATTTCAGAGTACAGGAAGATGTCTCCAGTTAACACTGAGATCTGCTGAATTGGCGTTTAGCTGCTGGGGTTTAGACATAAACCCAGCATCGCAATCCCTAGGCAAAGAGAGCGTCCAGGTACTTTAAACAACGATTCTCCACAATCAAAGTGGTTCGCAGCTTAGTTCAGTGCAAGCAAGATGACGAGCACCCTCTTTGACGATACTGCCAGTACAACACCGGTTAGTATCCACTAACTTGGATTGCTCCGGCGGTTGCTTGACCGAGTCAAGAGAAAATGCAAGGACCGGTTGAATGCCGGTGTTGCGATTCTCTACGGAAGCATACCAGCTAGCATGGGCTGGATTTTCATGACTGCTCTTCGTGAATGTGCGGTCCGGAAACTTTCCAGGCAGGCCTGCTTCCAATACAGTGTCCTTCTGATTTTCACGGTTTTCCTATTTTGCAGCGTCATTTAAAGTACAAGCATTGTTATACTAAATAAACTGAAGTCGAGCACGGTAAACTGGTCGGACAAGCAGAACAGAAAGTTTTCCTGTTGAACAGTTCAGTGGAGGAGTGAATTGTAGTTCAGGAACACCAAGCTGAAAAATAAATTTATTTCGCAACTTCCCCGCATTCACTTGGCTCAAAACGCTTACGAAATCGCACGTCTTCCTTGAGGACAAACATTCAAGATTGTTTTATTTAAATTGAAAATAAAGTGTATAATTAATACATTCCTAGTTCCGTCTTAGTGAATTTCCGTAAATAATCAAACTCCAGATATCTACACAGAAAAGTAGAATGAGTGATACAGTGCTGAAGTGGATGTTGAATTACACTTTGATAAACCATGGAAACCAAAAGCGGTGATCCTGAGGATTAGGAAAAGGTGCGTTCGCCTCGTGATAGTCAGTTCACTATGAGAATGTGGGCATAACAAGTAACTGAACGGAGAAAAGATCTAACAGTGGACGACAACAGTTCAGTTACTGTGATGCAGAATTCCCATTGCCGTGTACAAGATCAGAGGTTCTTGAAGAGATGTGGAAAAACAAGCCATCAAAAATAGGAAATGAACTGATTGAAATTCCTCCGGTCTTCCGCGTAAGTCAGTCAACAAGTCGTGTGCGCAATCTGAGTCAACTCTTAAGTAATCAAATCGAAAGTGCTGATGAGCATTTGGGAGTTTGTTCATTCACGTGGATCGCATCTTGTGTATTCCGACAGACATTCCTGGCAAGTTCTTTTGAAAGAAAACACCAGACACGAGTTTCACTCTTGTTAAGCCTCACCAATAGTGTACATCCTTGCCATGATGAAAAAATTTTGGATGCGAAGGCTGGGATCAAACTTGAGTGATGTTCAATTTAAATCGACCAAATCGTCGATTGCATATCAGTGACCTAAAGTATTTCCAAACAGGTTTAATGAAGTCCGTGATTTCGGCCTGACTCCGAAGTCCTACTCGCGGGGTTATTGAATTCAGTTAGGGGACACTGACAGTGTATTCTACCCAGACGATTAGACAACCTGCTCGGTATTCAAAACCGAGAACGGCTGAACATTCAGGTAGGACAATTCGGTGATATTTGATATGAGGTCAATGCTGCAGTTATCAACACGGTTGCCTCGTGAATGAGTGACCGGAGTGGTAATCCACGCCCTGGCAACTATATGCACTGCTGACAAGCCCCGGGAAGGTAGAAGCTCAAGTTTATTCATTTATTTGGAAAGTGACTGGCTCAAAGTCAGTAAACTAACTAACCGTAAAGAGTGGGATAAATAATATGCACAGGCAAACAAAGAAGTACAAGTTAGAGTTGCTCAGGTTGAAGGAGGGTACATAGATTCGGGTAGGAGCGCGAACCACCAGTTGTTCTTATGGTCTTCTCTCTGTGGTGTACGGAGAACAAAAACTGTTAACTGCTTGATAAATGCATGGACAACATCCTTGGACATACAGAAGAAGGTTTGTATGTGAAGAAAGACATTGGAATACCACGTTCTACAACCGACAAACGTTAAGTAATAGACAGTGCAAACAAGCATGCATGCTGACAGGGCTGTCTGTTGACTCATGTGGGTGAATCAGACAGGTGTTCAGCAGAACTGTAGCCCCGGTTTGCTCTCGAGTATATATATCACTCGAGAAAAGTTGTGAATGGTTACAAATCTCCACAGTAGTCATAAGAAAAACTGTGTAGCGAACAGGCTGGTTTTGTTATTCATCATCAGACCAACTACACAAATAACATGTTCAGTTGAGACCAACCACATCAGAGGTAGACGATGAGGCAAGATTTTGATACGTTCAAGCCCCTTAGGCTACTCACTTGAATTGTAAACAATCTTCCCTACTCATTACGATTTCGGGTGGTTTCCAGGACACAGTTATTTCTACGTTCTAATTTTTCCATTCTTTTCCCATCCCGAAGGATTTTTTTCTACTAAATTGTACAGATTAGATAGCCAACAATCGGGGATATCCTGCTCCCTCGCTCTGCAGAATGGCCCAACCTAGTTGGTTAGTTGATATAACACTAGCTCTATACTGCACAGTGCTTTCTTAAAAGAACAAACTATCTTCAGCTTTTTGTGACAAATTGAAAACATGTTTTCCCTCCTAGGCCTAAACACCAAGCATTTAGTTGCCACATTGAGCTAGGATGTGGCTGTTTCAATTCCACTGCAGTGTAAGTAGACTTGTTGAAAATTTACTAGGTTGGCCCAGGATGAGCCCGAAACCAAAGTTATTTGATTTGTTTGTTTTTAAGCTACAGCTACATTCGCTGCCAAACCCATCACTTCATCATGTTCGAGGTAGCCATACCTCTTGGAAAGTTATACCCATGGGCGTTTTAGTCTCCATTCCACGTTGTTTATGCTTCCAAGTCACATGACAACAGCGTGTCAAAATTTATCATTTGATCATCGCCGCCAATGGACAACGTTAAATTTGCACGGAAACGTAGACGTGCGTTGTTCGACGACTAACATTTGAACTCAAAGACATTTAAAGGTCGGACGTAAAATGTCAATTTCCACACTTATTCCATATATGTTGGTTCCCAATTGAGTAAGCGCCAGGCAGTTCTTTCGAAAACTTTGCATAATATGCATGATTAAAGATTCTGAGTTGGGTTTGGTGCTCTGTTGCGTTCATCGTAGTAGGCGGTAGGAAAGGAATGTGCATTCAAAGGAACATCATATAACTGTACAATCACAAATCATGATTCATTTCAGCCAATTGTAAAATTCCCACTAGGATTAACAGCGCTTATACCGGAAATCGTCTAGTCATGCTAAAAGCCTAAAGGGGAGCAGAATAAACTCAGGTTTACTATACAAAACAATACAGCTTTTCGTGTATTTTGATCATTCACGGACAAAAGAACGAAATACGCGAACTGACAACTAGATGCGCGAATCAAAAACAAGTTCCTTGAGGACAGAAAAGTCGAATGGACCTCTGTATAGAGCTTGGTGGACGACACTCAGCATAATCAGTAATTAAGTGCACTACCCAGACAGAACACAAGACCAAAGTTTGTGAGGAATTATCTGTGGTCGCTCAAAGTTTCTTGGAGACGTATCCCTCAATTTGTAGAAGCTTCGACCGTTTAATGCAATCTACCTCGGTGCGTTCGGAGACAGTTTATTCTGAAGCCACGGCTACCTTGGTGGTCATTTTCTTAATACATCTCAATTCTGTCTCCCTCTCTCCAACCCTTTAAACTATGAATTCCACTCTGTTAATCGCTGTTTTAATATCCTAAACTGTCATTTTTCTTAAACAGATCGAAGTGGGGCTAGTATCTTGTGTCACGTGCTGTTGATTGAAATGAGTATCAGATCAGCCTAACAATGCAAGGCAGCGTTTTTTGTCAAAATTGGACACAACACTACGTTGGCTCAATCTCGCACGCAATCACACAATAGCTTTCGAAGAATGATCCTGATTGGCAGGTAGCTAAGCCAATCAGTTCACTGCCTAGTCGACCTTCACGCCCTGACCAACAGACCGATGGACAATCGCGCAGGTCTGTTTTCTAGGTTTTCGCGACATGCCAGGATTGTAACTACTGCTAAATTGGAACTTAGTGTGAAACTTTTCCGGAAGAGATGTATTCATCTTGACAGCTAGACGTTTGTGATTCTAAAAAGGAAAAAAATGAATAGCAAACCATCTTCTGAGGATTTGATACAGTCAACAACGTCCTATCCCAATCGTGTACACTGCTATTTGTGTGACTTACCTCGTTATCCGTGGGCCATGTTGACCGAATTTTCTGAGGCTGTTTGTCGTGGCTGTGTGAATTATGAGGGACCTGACAGAATTGAATTTGTTATCGGGCGTGCTCGTTTGATGAAAATACACTTTTTGCCGCAGATGTTGCAACCTAACGTTATGGTGGAAAAGCTGGAAGAAATGAGCCAATCCTCCGTTCAGGTGCCGGACTTGACTCCAAACCACTTACAAAACGACCAGGATGAGGCGGGATCACAAACAGCTGAAGTCAGGGACAGCACCCTACATCACATGTTTCGACAGAAAGTATTAGGATCCCTCACGGACTACACAAACCAGGTTACGGATTTTGCAACGTCCGTTGGAATCAAACAGCCTGGTAAGATTTCAGAACAGAAGAGCTCATATTCGTCTCCTAACATCATGTCACCTTTGTCTGCGTGTAATTCGTTTCACGATAATCTTTTTCGAACACTCAGTCTATTAATGAAGCCTCAGCCAGTCATTTCGGCTCAAAATGGTGCCGCAACTGGGCTGGATAACGATGTGCATTCTAACCTTGTGACTGGAGGTTCAAACTATAACTCTGTTAAAAGCAGATCACATGGTTTACTTGGAGTTTGGTCCAAACCAACACCGTGTACGAATCATTCGGAACACCCGAACGATTTGGCTGATACGGATGACTCTAAGACCAAACCAATTCTGAGAGATAATCCCTTACACGATATAAATATCAACCACGGTGCACGACTGTGTACTAATTACGTAGCAAACAGTGGGGTTATCGTGAGCCCAGGCCAGAACAGCTCAACATCAAATGGATTTCCTTCACGGTACTGTCGGGATGTATCCGATTCAGGTGATGATTGGACTAGCTATGGATCTTGTGGATCCAACACTTCTGCACCCTGGAGTAATAACTTGGTATCAGCTTACCTACATTTGCTAGGCAGTCTGATGAATAGGCCTTCACAACTCAGTTCCGATCAGGCAGCGACTGGTCACTTGTTGCGGTCGATTATAGCCGGAGTCGGTCTAAACGTAAATGCAGCAACGCGGTCGGAGCCGTCGCTGAAAGCCCCCATTCGTGTGCGATTACGAGATCAACCGTCGACGCAAGCTGCGTTGCTTGGCTTGGGCAATCTGATCGAAGAACCCGAGCTGCACTCGGCTGCTGAAAATAACGTAGCAAACTGTGTTAACTTTGAATACCCAATTGGTTCACGGCGGATTTTCATTGGTATCAGTGGTATTCTAAGACAAATGGATCTTAATTATTCTTTGGACGGAGTTGATCATGACAAAGATGTGGATCGCTTGGAGTATGAAGTAGTTAGAGCCGGCTCATCAAGCTGGGCACCTCTAAGTAATCTTTTGCAGACCATCGACGAACTTATATCTAGCGGTACGAATATACCCACATTTAATGTTTCACCAGAAACACCTGCTGTCAGAAACGAATGCTATCCAAATGACAAGATTCATCTACCTGAAACTACACCCATACCACTGACTTGTAATAAACAGACAAATATCTTGTTAACACGTAAACGAGCACCGTTCGTTCCAACGGAACCAAATTCATACTCACCTTCATCAAAGTATCTACGCTACTCATGGAAGCCCTCTGCCACAGACGAGTCACCTATACCCAGATCAGTTAGTCTGTTGGGACTGCAAAATGCTCTTTTTTCACCCAACAGCACTGTCAATCTAAAGCCTACATCATCTCTGTTGCCAAATCGCATATCGGCACGATTTATTTCATGCAGTCTTTGTCCAAAACCGCTTGAAGGAAGCCATTTTGTTCAGTGTCCGGCCAACCCTGAGCATCGGTTTTGTTTCCAATGCGCTCGTGCCTACTTAGAGCAAGTGATGCCTGATGCACAATCCAGTCCGGACAGTGACGTTAAAAATGAAAATAATTCGATGAGGCAAAAACAACATGTAGACATTTATTGCCCGAGTGGGAAAATGTGTATTCTACCAGGTTCCAAAACACCATGGGCCTTTGTCGCCTCTGAGATAGCTGCAATTATTGGCAAAGCACAGCTGACAGACTCAAAATCAATAGTGACCAAAGATGTTACTTCTGCATTCAAGGCAGCGACAAACAAGGATATTTCCTCCACATCTCCAACGAATCGTTTGATTCGAGAAACCAGAGATGAAATCACCACATCCAAGACGCCCCCCACATCTCCTAATAAACCAATCAATCAAGGTGTGGATGGGAACGGAGGCAAAATGCAGAACAATTCAGTAACCACACCGAAAACTGTAAACACTTTGGGATCTGGCGAGGAAATTGATATTGGTGATAAAACTGTCGCCGAATACCCTCCTGTCATCACTAAACCTCGATTGTCCAAGTTGGCATCCAAATCAGGTTATAAATATGACTTTAAGGCACCCGTATTGACAGTCGCCTCGTCTGATAATCCCCGATCTCCAGTTGTCACTACAACAGCTTCTGATAGCATTCCCCGCGTGAACACCTCCATCAGTTTAGAGGTCTGAGTGAACTGCATTGCCAAAGAACGTGACGAAACACTGTATGATAATGTTGACACCAAATCAATGGCAAGTTTATCTTTCTTGTTCCTCTTCTTGTTTCCGCAGTTTTACTTTGCTTGATCGTCTTTTTAATTGAAAAATAATTTGTTTCCAACAACGGAAATGGCCATGGATAAAAATCTGCACATGTAAATTAGTCGTACATTGTCTAGTGTACATTTTTCCAAAAGAGAAAATATTTTGCGTGTGTTTTAGTTCTCCTTATACACATAACTTTTGATCGCTTCTCATTTTGAAATGCTAATACATGTAATTGAGAATCTTTTCTCTCAAGTAATCGTCAAATATTGTATTCGCAATGGGAAACAAATTACGGTGACTTAGAAGCGGTCCAGTAACCACGCTTAATGCGACATTCCATTATTGCCGGTTTCGTTTCTGTCTAGTCTCATAAGGTAAGGATAATCTTCATGTTATGGGTCCGATCTCTTATCCGTTCACCCGTCAGTCATATGCGCACCGCTCGTGGCGCAGCGAATAACATGATTGGTATGTAACTTGTCTGCACCCGTTAGTCTGGATGGTCATAGTAAACCCTGGATTACCTGGACCACGGTAATAAAGACACAAAATAATGATCCTGATGTTTCACCACGCTCGTCTTCAAACTGAAATTCGGCCGTGACCGGTTACAAGTTAATTCGGGTTATCGTGGCGAAAACAGTCGGCCTAAGAGCCGAACCAGCGTTCTTAGTGAAACCTGCTGAAATTCCGATACATAATGGTCAACGACCGGTCATATAAGCATTGGTTCAGATATTTTATACGTGACTTGTAAGGTACGATCCATTTCCTGACATACTGAAGCTGGTCAGAACCTCGGAAGATTGGATTTGGCAGTTCAGCAAGTTTCCATTAGTTTGACATCCGAAGTGGCTGACAGAAAGAGCATAATAACGAGAATTCATCTGTTTTTGTTCCCCTCACAGTATGAAGAGATCCAGTTAACGACAGTGGTTTGAAAAATAATCATGACCACTGCGGCTTTATTATTTATTCTTATCGTACTAACTGTACAGATACGCCCACTGAACTCATTTTCGGTGTTATTTATGCAAATATTTAATCAACTCAATCAATATATAACGGTTTCAGTTAGCAGACTCACGATTGTATTTCTGTAACGTAGAACTTGGTCATTAATAACACTTGTTACTTTGCTAGTAACTGTCTCTCACATGACGCAATTATTTGTTCGTGGAATATCGGATTCGCTTTTGTCCACAAAAAGTGGGTTTTGGAGCTAAGATCATAATATAAGACAGAAGGAACTCGTCTGCTATAGAGGAGTCTTGTTGCCTTTCAGGATGATGGCTGTACCAGGAATAACCCATTATTTCACAGATCTAAATATCCCGGGAAAGTTTCTAAAACTTGGTTTGCAGTCGAATGAGAAACTACAAATATTGCCTTATGAAATACACCTAGAATGGCGGCTTTGATGACAACACGATAATTCGACAATGGGTAATATAACTTGATATACTTTTTAGCCAAACCTGCGTCCGTAAGCTGACTGTTGAGTGTTGTATTCCATGATAGCTGAACTACTACAATTAATGACTACGTAATGTCAACTTCCGGATGAACCGGAACATTGTCGAATTACAGGGAGACTGTGAATTTGAGCTGCCACTGATGCAACAAAAATGAAGCCTTGGTTCGAACAAGCTGTTAACTATCCATATCTTTTGTTGGCCATTTATAGGCAGTTAGCGCTCTTTAAACGTCAGGGCTTTGTTTATCTTCTGATCACCAAGAGAATCCGTTTGTCAGATCCATGAACATTTGAAAAGATCACGATAGTGACGTTCTGCTTGTTAGACTTTCTCAGCCCTAAAAGTGTAAGCTCGTGATGACAATACCAACAAGTTATACCCGTTCATTTCGGAGTTAGAGGTGTAACTCTGAAATACCCACCAAATGAAATCTGATGACCAGATAAAGCCATTTCTCTGGACACTCCACTGGTCATACCGGGTGAAGATACAACAGGTATGTAGTGTTATTAGCACAGCATCTAGTGATAGTACAAGAAGGGAAGACTTAACTTCCAGGCAGAATGTCGAACTAAAAGATTCCACAGAGCAGTTCATCTCATCACTTCTCATGATCCTATAACAGTGAAAACTTGCATCAGTTGGTGAAATAACCAGACGGCAAACTAGTCACAATTGAGTCATTTTTGAGAATGAACATCGAGGAACCTTAGCACCGTCCCAACTTTCTACTCAACCAATCAATATTGATTATCAGCTGGACATTTCATCTGCTTCCAATACTATGTCGTTTGTTGACTACTCAATAGGAAGTTTCAGTAACAAATTCGCATTGTGTGATCTTTCAACGAACAAAAGGAAACCGTACCACTTGAATAATCAGACAACCTGATTATTACTGCTAAAACAAAAAGTCGAATTCAAGGATTCAGATATGCGTGAAATTCGTTTTAATCTATAGCCTAATATAGGCTCGGTTGTTACCTAAATGGACAAGAATTCATACTGAACTAGTTTTGATCTTTGTCTGACTACAACTGTGACCTTCAATGTGAGGTAACATTCAAACGCCTTTAAGTTTGTACTTGCTCGGTTGAAAATGACATCAGGAATTAGCTTGTTAATTAGGTTATACCAAATTGGGGAAAAATTGGGATTTGGCTGAATTCGAACCATTGACGCAAAACACAGACCCAAACGCGACAAGCGTTCTACCAAACAAGGTATAAAGCCAGCCAAAACCCAGAATGTTAAAGGGTTTCGTAGCTTAATTGGTAGAATGGTTGCCGCATTTGAGTCTGCTGTTTAAGTCATTAATTCGAATCCAGCCATGGTGCAGATTTTTCGCAATTGGATCCCTTCTGAATTATCAATTTCAACGAACCATTTATTTTTGCTTCAAAAAAGTGTAGGAAAGAAGCGTGAATAATTTAAATGAATTCGCTTCCTAATATGTGACTCTAGTTTGTCCGAAATTTCTCTTGGTTTCAAGTAAATAACCCTTGATACTCAGGAGAACCAACAGAGTATTGTTGTGACACTTTCTAACGACGACAACACAGTTTAGTTGGCTCACTAGTGTCAACTGCTTCGATCCAACTAGAGGTTGCACATTAGAGGATTATCGATTAGAAACAGTTGGAGTGACATTACCTCCCATCTTCAGAACAGTCTATCAACTCAATCACTATATCTACGAGATTACTGTTACGCTTTTGATCATAATCAGGATAATACATTTTTACCAATATTTTCATTCTTGTTATGAAGGGGTGAACTGTGTTAGATTTTTGGGATAACTTCGAAACAGGTTCTTCGTTTTATTTAGTATGTCAATCAACTTGATACGCGAGTAAGCTATGCGATGGTTTTCGTTTTCAGAAAATACATCCTAAAACAAACTTATAACGCCATTCCTTTTTATTGATGTTTATACCTTATTTAAATCCAATGAATCTACAAGTCAGTTTAAAATACTGATTCACAATGCTCATCGATATAACGCGGACAAAACAGGTGCCCTTATTTTTGCAGTTTCTATAGAAAATCGCAAAAACGTAACCAGAAATTTACAACTCCACTGTGACATTTTTTTGCTAGAAACAACCCTTTAAGAATTCACTCCTTACCTTATTTTTAAGAACTTATATTTAGCGTTTCAGATCATTCCAAAATGTATCAAACGTAGTTGAGTTCACAGCATTCTGATTAAGATGTGCCCCTCAACTTACTCATACACTCATTTATCTCCACGTCTTTTTATATCTGCCGAGTGGACACACTCCAGAGACCTGCAATCTGATTTATCTCGAAAATACAGACCAGTCAGCCCAGCGCATTTGGGTGAGCGACTTTTATGGAACTGAGCACCTATACTGAAGCAATATCCTGCGGAGAAATAACTCCCATTCGCAAATGTGACACAATAACTGTACCACCCAGTTTAATCATCATTCAAATTAGTCAGTTTACCCTCACGTGTAGTTCTAAATACACTCAATCCATCATTGCTCAGTTATCATTGTGTTCCCGGTCACACCCCCTCTCTTGTCCCGGAAAATTTTATCAACTTGAGCTACCTGTATCAGAGCCGTCCAGATTAAATCTCTCATCACTACGTATCATAGTTTCTCAGCGGGATGTTTACGAAATGCAGTTGAGAATCAGCCGCTATCTCCTACTTGGGTACTATAGCCAGGGACAGTTTTGTAGCGTTCGCTAATTGACTTTTATTGATGTGCCCATCGCAAGCAAATTTGCATCGTCCAATAATTATTTGTTTGTGTTACATTACTTCTAGTTAACCCCGCATTCTTTCCGTTCGGATGAAGTTGAAATTAGTCATTTTCAACGTTATTAACTCATACATACTGGCCTCTCAAGAAATTACGAACATTTAAAAAGAGTTATGTCCCCGGATAAATTTAGAACATGCAAGTAGAATTACGTAAGATGTACTCTGCAGAGACATTTCGACCGATCTCTTCGGTTACGATACACGGACTATGAGCTATCAATATGCATCAGTTTAAATAAGCGTAAAATAGGAATGAGTCATCAACTGGAATGGGAATAGCACACAGACCCATTCATGTTCTAATGGGCCATCATTAGTAAAAAAAAACGAACAAAATTCAAATTTCAAACTGGTCGAGTAAGAAACTAATGATGCAGACAGTATCGGTCTTGCAGAAAAGCAGGCCGAAATAAACGGAGGCTAATAGGCAATCTAAGATAAAGCTTAAGACAAGCGAAGGAAATAAACTTAAGTAAACGGTAAGACCAAAACAGTCAAATAATAACAACACTTAACGAATAATATAAACTCATGATTGCAAACACTTAACACCATGGTAGTGATAAGCTGACTACCATTTGCTTCTGTACACAAAGTGAAGGTTTGTAACGGTGTATCGCAACGACCTCAGCGAAAGGTAAAGTATGTTTATTGATTAGCGACACAACACACGAAAAGCCTTCTCCATTTGAATTACGTGTCTCGTTTCTTCGAAATGCCGTGTGATAAAAGACTGGGCGGCGCCGGCTTTGTTGTTCGCTAGCCATTTGGTAATGTGCTCCGAGAAACGTGTCCCAAGCGTTCTCACCGTTCGGCCAATGTCTACGTTGGATGAGGATGGTTACATCTCCACCCTTGTATGGCAGTGTTATATACACGGGTCTGCAGGACAACGTTTCTGATGCTGACCGTTAATTTTCTGAACAGCCAAAGTTTGGTGATTTTCAAGTCCATTCATCTCATCTTTCGTCATAAAACAACCAAAAATAATCTCACTTAGCTGATTGTATTTGCTGGAACGTAGGATGACCTTTCATCCTCCAGGCATTATTGATTCACTAAGTGCACCAAACCTGCCGCCTCATACTTTTCCGGATAACACTCGTTCTTGACACGTCAATCTTTTTAACGCTGACAGAATTCGGGCCTTATGTGAGTCGCTTTTAGGAGGAATGTTTAGTGTTCTCGCATGGAAGGATCTGTATTCACGTTGTAGTCAACTTCACAACTTGCTGAGCATTGTGGAAAGATTGGATGTTTTTCAACTGTATTTTCAGTGTGATTACGGGTAACAACGTTCGTTAGCTGCATACTAAAACAGGTATTTTGTGAGCTAACATAGCGGAATTACTTGTAAAACGGTGTCTGGTCTTTTGCGCTACTGAGAGATGGTGCATACAGTGAACGAAAATGCATCAGTAGACACGGAGGATGCAAAATGCATCTGCCAGAAAGGGCAAATCCGCCGAATCTACCGGACCCTGGTCATCGTTTGTTGCGTTTCCGCCGGATAGTACGTACCTGCTGTTTACGAGTTTTACGTTCTCACTAGTTTCGTTCTCGAGGGTTAGAATGTACATACGTCAGTTTTTCAGACTGATTACTGAAGAGCATTTGAAACACAAACCTTCCACAAGATGATCGCTGTCCAATCGATCAGTCAGACTTCAAAGAGAAATGTCGATTAAACAAGTAAGGTTTGGTACACAACTAATAATTGGTAAATGTGTCCTTCCTTTTCCGCTTTGAAATGGAACAATGTGTACTAGAACACCCTAGAGATCAGCGCTTACCGATTCAGTCATTTACCTACTTTCAACCTTGTAATGTCCTGATATCATTTTCCGTGGTTTGCTGTCAGGCTGTAGTATCTGGAGGAGTCTGGTTGCCGCTGTACTCTACCTCTAGGGCGATCCACACCAAACACTGGACCATGGACTGCAAATGATCACACATCCTAGTCCCAGCATCACGTACCTTCTAACCGAGTAGGGTCAACGGCAGTTAATAGAACAAAGAAGCCGGAACGTTTTGAGTGATGCTGTTGAGATGTGTAATTCTGACGTAATAAACACATCCATTTTGCCAACTACAGTCATTCTTTTGCGTTGGACAATCAGCTCTCTTTGACTTGACTCGTCCAAGAGGCTAACCAGTGTAAATTCTCGCAGTATTGTGATTCCAGTGAGATGTTTTCATTTTCAACCTCAATTCACCTACACCATTATCGTACGCTTAGTTCACACTACTTTGGAGCCACCCCCCTGAGGATTCTTTACCTGACTTCCAATGATAAAACGGTGTTATCAGAGTACAAAGATAGACTACCAAGATATCTTAAACCGGATGAAGTGTAACATTTGGAAAGTAGTATAACTGTTTGTTATTGGAAACTTCTATATTAGTAATGCCATTTTGCATGAAATCGACCTGGTACTGATGTCTTTAGACAAGGTATCAATCAATCTTGTCATCTTTTCCATTAGTTCTCGATTTACAGGATATGCATGCCTACTAGTATATGAAATAAATCCAACAATAATTAGGATCGTATGCAAAATATGATGGAAACTGCCCAAATGGTTCATTGCTATCCTCTATAAAATAAATTGATTACCTGACCGGACCGACTGTTCGACGTGACATTTTTCAATAATACGGGCTAGTGCTGAATCGGAAATATTTGCTGCCCAATTATGATGACCAGACACAGTCTAAGGCACGTTATCTATGCTTTGAACTATGTTGGTCCCAGTTCAAAACACTGAGTGCATCTGAACACTTGACGATTTAAAAGACATAACACAGAAGACTGGCACTAACTATGAAATGAATATAACGTTTTTGTAATGCAGAAATCCGCACCTTTCAATCGATGTATACGGTACAATGTAAAAATTTTAGAGTGGTCAGTTCTAGTGCATAATGGTTTTGTGTGACACAAAAATGCAGCAATATAGGCCATTTTTGGTGCCTATTTCATTGTGCTAATATCTACCGTCTTTCACAACCACATAGTTTCGGAAACCTGCACATACTCTCCTCAAACAGTCTTTGGACATTGTCGTCCCTGATGAGATCATCAGTGAGGGAAGTCAGAGGTTCGCAATACCGCCAGAATCGACTTGGTTGAAAGCAAAACGTCTAACAGCAAGGATAAACACATGAGGGTTGGCGCCAGTAATCTAGCCTTAACATAATGGACTAGAAATTTATCAGACTTCACAATGTTCCAACACAGAAGTCAGCTTTGTCAACTCTGGATCGTTATTGTCTGTTACTAGGCTTGAAAGAAGAACATCTTGTAAACTTACGAAGCGACTCACAGCTGTCCTATTGTCCTATGCCACTTACATTAAAAATGTCGGGACTGAACCCATTTTAACCTATTATGACCAATTATCCCACTGAAAAATCCAACCAGCAGCTTCCGCCGTGTCATCCTTCAACCGTTCAAACGATCAGTTCTTAAAAATTTTGTGCCTAGTATTAACGAGTTGAACTGTTCTTATACGCATATAATGGGTTCTCATTCTAGTCAAAAGTTCTCCGAGTAATGAGCAAGTTCGGTACCTGTTACTGGTTACCTGGTACCTGTTACTGGTTATTTGTTACCGTTACTGATCATACGTGACGCAACGGGAACCGTGGAAATCTGCCCGATCCTAGTGGCAAAACATAGCAACGGCAGGACTTGAACAAAACGTTTCTGGACACTAAAGGGTAGACCGCTGAATAGAAACATTATTCTCATCAATTATCGACTAGTCTCTTCAAGATAACGAGAAACTGGAACCATCAACAATAACTAGAATTTGAGGTATTTCCAAACATTTCTTAAGTGGTACAGGTCTTCTGTTCTGCCCTTTCTCAAGTGTCGTTTAGTACAGGAAGATTCCAACTTTTGGAATGTAATTTAGATTACTTCTATCGGTCTAACACTGGTTTAATCGTGCCATCAACAAGAGAATCTCCATCGAGCTACAAATATGTGATAATTACGTTTTTTAAATGTTCTTATTCGGTACTGTAACCGAAAATACCAGTAATTTGTGGCATAAACCTATAGTGTATAGTATAGTATGGTTAGCCATGGAGTCAGATGGTTGTAACCCAATGAAGAGTCAAGTTTCAACGTTCAGACACAAAATGTATTTTCAACGTTTTATTGGTTTACAATTCAAGATGGGTTTTAACTCGATTTCTACACGGTTGAGCAATTACGGAAATATGGGCTGGAATACAGTCCAAATTTACAACTAACCCACCAAATAGAAGCATGAGTAAATAACTCAACGCTCAGCCCCCAGGCATAGGTTGAGCTACCTATGATAAGTCTCAACGAGATTGAAGCCACCTAAGAAGGTATGCCTGTGTAACTGTGAAAACCATGATGTACGGGGTCCAAATCAATTATGAGGAGTGGTTGAAACCAGGACGACTAATCCGGCTGGCGGTGATTACAACACCTACACTGCCATGTGAAATTCTGGGAGTTGGCTGCTGTCTGGCCGTCAGACATATTCAACTGAACAGCAGAATTAATCGCCGTTCGAATACGGTTAATCACATGGAATATTATTTATTTTGACAGTCAATTTAATACCAATGGAAACATAAGGACGATTCCAAGATGTAGGTGCCTAGATGAGGTGAGTACTAATGGCACATTCCTCAAATCAGTGACAAAGAACGGGAGGTGTTCAGTCATCCAATGGCGTCCACAAACGTTAATCAGTTCACAGGTCACAGGCGCACGTAATATGAACACACCCAGTATGTACCCCCACACATCCGAAAACACAGGAGCGCGCGCACGTGACTGTTATGTATTTACGAACAACGACAGCGAATTTCTTGTGGGTCATACGTGTCCACGACGTGAACTCGTAGCTCGCGAACAAACGCAGACACGCACACCGGTGATTCTGACAGCCGGGAAGCACGATTCAGTTGGCCTATGGTTCTCTTTCTTGTTCCGTCAAACGAATCATATGATATCTCGTCGCTGGATTGCACACGCACGAAACCTAAAGCAACGTTCGGCTAGTGACATCAAGTGTGCTGTGATCGTAAGTAAGTTGAAGGAAGAGGAGAAAAAGGAGGGGAATGACGATTGCGGGAATAATCTTATACTTTCGGGGCCGATTTCACCGGCAATTAGCCGATGAGCAAATGTATCTCCTCAGTGTTCTGTTGTCGGGTGCTAAGTCGCCAGCTAGTACCAGATACAAAAAGTCTATTCCAAAGGAACACCACGTTCTCTTTTACAAAAAAGACCAATAACAAGGAGACACTTTGGTCCGGCCTACAAAATTTAATCGTCTCACACCGAGTACTGCTGTGTGTTATCTTCTTCCTGATAGTGTTGAATACTTCCTTCTACTGTAGATCAATTAGTCTAGTTTTTGTCTTGTTGCGTTTAACAACCACTTTTTGCTGTATCTTATTCTTTTGGGTGTGCCGATTCATCATCATCGTAAGGCGTAATAATCCATATACTCTTCTTAGTAGATAATAAAACCGTTGAAACTTGTTGCCATATCTTCCAGATGAGATACGTATGACTTATCTGCGTGCGTAAACAGTTTGGCTAATACCAGTCTGGGAAAATCTCGAACAATATGACTGGATGACAGTTCGTTAATCGTCACACTGTTGCGCTCATGAGCAAACCGAAAGCAGCGACATAGACACCTACTCCTAACCCCGTATGTCCGCACTTTGTAGTTCAGTTCGAAGTACCAGCCTGACCGTTAAACTGTAACATATTTGTTTGTTTTGAGTGTCACTATCCGTTCCGGCCGCGATCAATAGACAGTGGTTCGTCATTTTGGACAAATAATCCGAGAATAGCCACACATTGATGGTATACCTAAAAGTTCAGTCGGTGGTGAACTGGGTCAGTACTGTTCCGGATGTATTGGTTGAACACAAACACACAAATACAGCCTACACAACCACTATCAAAGTTCTCAAATGGAGTACTGAGTACTACGCAGACAATGTTAGAACGCCATCTTCAGTCCTGATGAAAGTTACAAATATTTCAACCCACCTTGTAAGGGTGTCATGTTCGGGGTTTTCCTACTTGTTCCTATGGTGAAAATTGCAAGAGTGATATGGCCGAACCTGCACGGGGGTAAGCCTTATAGGAAGATCACTTACTTGAGCGAATCAATCTGTTAAGAAGGACGACAACATAAGCGAATGTTATATATATATATATATGGTTTTTTGTGTTCATGTTTAGGTGGATGTTTGTCTTCTCTGAACAGTTTCGATGCCATGTAGGGATAACTGTATTAGATCACGATTTCGACTGAACTTATCACAAAGAAGCGTGGTTAATATTCGATGACTTAGCCGTGGTTTGATTGATTTGCCACTCCACGGACATTCGTTGACCGAACCGTACTTATCATACATCGACCCGCTTGAGTTCTGTCTAGAGTAGTATACAAAACTTGGAAGAAATGATATTGATTAAATAATGCCCAGTCAAGTTACCAAATTTTACTATATTAAACAGTACAAAGCGTGCTCTTTAATCATTTGCCCAATCAGCGACAGTTTAGTGGAAATGTTTTGTCAAAGTGTACCTGACGTTTATCTCCAATCAGTTGAACCCGGACGACACTGTTAACAGTTCATCTTATCTGATTATTAGAAAGGGTTATCAAGGTGCTCGACCAACGCGACTTGCTTTTTTAAATACACATAGACAAGTTATGAATCAACCGTCTGGCTACTTACTGTAAATTTGATGAGTTTCATATGTTGTGAATGGGGCAAAGGGTTTATCCATAGACTAGAAACTACTGGTGATCTGGTTGAGTACATTTGTCATCCACTTCGAAGCAGTGTCATGGATGAATGTTACTCGTACCTAAATGTTTTATTCATAGTGGAATAATTCAAAACTCCCGCTATTAGTCGGTGCACAGTGGAATGTTGTTCGGGAAAAACGATTCAACATGCATAACTCTCCTCTATCCTCGGCTATTCATGAGGTCGGTGATGCTCCGAATTTTGAGGATTTTCTTACAATTCCGAAACTTTCGTTGCCATGGGCAGATTTGCTATTGACTCCACACAGCGTCTAACTCATCTCTTTTTCGTAACTAATGAACAGTCGAACAATTCAATTCATATGGATTATACATCACTCACGGCTGATCACAGGTTTCGCAGTCAACTGAGACTAGTCGACCACAGAAACAGTTCACCTGTTGTTAGGCTTCGTCAACAGTGAACATGTTTGGGGTGACATGATTTTGTACCATGGGGCAATTTCTGTTGGACGGCCTTGTTTGTCATTGCTTCAATGACTCACACGTATCACGCATGAATTACTGCATTTGAAAGCTCAAACGCATAAGAGATGTTCAGGTTGTACGATTGCCTTGAGAACAGACAGTGACCGACTACCCTACTCTCAGAGGTACTCATTTAAATTTACATCACAATGTTACTTAACCTGCTGGGCGTTAATTTTTATAACCGATTTTTAGTCGACGGAAATCGTTTGTGTAATTTGAACACCACCAACATATGAGTGAAGTTTTGCATTCAAGTAAACAGCTTATTCGGCTCCCTTTGTCAGGAAAAAGAGCGTCGACTCTGTTTTTGATCTTGCTAGATAACTTAGATAAAACAATTGCTCCTGCAGATCCGGAATGAGAGTCCATGTCTGTAAATTTTGAGTTTTAACTATTACTCGCGTGTCCCTATATTATAGACGGACCGCCACCATCGGTTCTTAAGAACTAATTGCGGTCGTTTACATCTAATACGCTTCTAAACGAGAAACAACAAACCTTGTGCTGACTTCAGTCAGCAAAGAAAACTGTGATCACTGTAGTTACGGAAGTCATTGGATTCAACCCAAATATTTCGCTATAATTTCGAGGTTTTTCATGTGGCTTTATCAGGACCGTTAGTGCGACTTTTTTGTAGATGATGAAGCTACCCGGGCACTGCCGACTAGTGTGGCGGTTATTATCTTTGGTATGCAATTTTTTACTTCAGCCTGTTTACGTTCGACCAATCATGCAATGGTAAAGCAGGTAACGTCTTTTATGTCCTGTTACTGTTATGCCATGTCGGTAAATTCCTGATTAATGAAACGTTTGGTTATTTGTCTGATTTCAGCTCGAAGCGAAGTCCCAATCGTGGTCACTAATTGGTGTTATCAGGATAGTTACTGCGACTAATCTCGAGGTCATCAGGCAATTTGAGTATCACATACAAGCGGACATGATTAAGACTTTGCATATAATAATCTGGCCTTAACTAATTTGAAATTAATGGCAAGACGATCAGGGAGTTTGTGTCGAAAAGCATAGTGGCAGTTCAACTCCCGGCCGTTTCGAGGGTATGAACTACCTAAGATTTCATTATGTTTCCAAATTGTTGCTAAATAGGTGAAAACTGACAGTATTAAAAATCTGAAACGATAACTTCGCAGATCACAACCTGAGACAAAACGTTCGGTTGAACCGGACCAGTAATTACAAACATCTCACTCATCATTCTGACTAGAACAAAGAGTTAAGCCGTGTCACTGAGAGTGAAGCTCCGTATCAAATGGACTAATGTGAATAGAGGTTTGATGGGCGCGTAATTCAGAAATTTGTACGGTCAGTTTTGCTATTTAATACTTGCTTACCGTGACAATCAGGCGTGGCTGAAAGTTAACTGTGTTGATATTACCCACAGTTGAGTCTATGTTCCGACTCAGTATCGACCATTATCGACTCAAGAACACATTCAGTCCCAGGAAGTAGGTAAGAAGTCGTAGTGTCATAATTATCCTCAATCTGGATATAGGCTTTGAGGCGATGACTAAACAGAAGTAAACATATTGACAGCATATGCTTGCAGACTATTCAAATCTTCAACCGGATCCCATGGTAAGCACTATTGAGTGGAACAGCACTTTTGAAGCGGAAATTTATTTGTGGGAAACAGCACAGGTATTTGAAACTTAAGGACTCTAGCATGCCGCAGTCACCAAATTGGTACGTTCTATCCTATCAATGTCCAATTTCCCTTACTATGAACCAATTAATTGATTAAGTGAATTAATACAACCCATCAGAAAACCAATGACTACAGTAACTGAGAAAGACTAGAAGAAATCAATCTGAACAACAAACACATATGTTCCATGGTTGTACAGTCATTTTCCCCAACACTCCTCTATGACAGACAGTAGATTATACTTTGATCGTATTTCAAGTCATAGCACACCTTCAAACCTACGACCTGTTACCTTAAGGCATTCGATTTTATTGCGCTTATAGCATTATATTCTCACTTTAGGACATAGCTTATCAACAAAACGACGGTGTTGTAATTAGCCGATAACGGAGGTCCATTCTGGCTGACTTTTTCACGTGTGGTGCGACAAAACTGTGCAGATTTCTTGAATACCATTGGTTTTTATAAAGGATATATTGACAATATTTTATTGCTCGTCTCCGAGCCTGATCAAATCAGTTTGGCCATGAAAATAGTCGATAGTTTACATAAAAACCTAAGTATGACCTGAGTAATCTGGTGTTCCTCAATATAGTACTCATGTGTTACCCGGGTGGTTCAATTAGACACTCTGTTTACTACAATCCAACATGGCTAAGGTAATACTTACAGTGTGTGAATTTTCAACCGACGCACTACGAGAGGTTGCCTGTTAAAACACTACTTTACCAAACCAGACATATTTATCCATTTGAACCTTTGCATGAGAAGCTAGGACTGTTGACGGAAACATTACTGGAGAATGGACGCCCTTTGAAATGTATTGAGTTCTATAGCAAAATTTCTCCGTGACTAGTAGATAGACAAAAGCTTGCGTTCAATGAAGTGCCGTGCAAAGGTAAGATGGCCTTCAAGTAAGCCTATCGGAAACTAAGTGAGACAATCAAACAAACGCAATACGCCACCACCGTACGGTTACTAACCACCATAAAGTCGATGCCTCTGGCACATACGAACACATTTAAACCAATTCTCGACAGTTTTATTGTATTTGTTAAGTCAAGTGTAATTGCTGTACCTGTTACCTGGAAATGCCCTAATAGACTCCCTATAGGTTAGCTGAGAAAAGGTTATAGCACTAAATCAAAATTTAGACCCGCGACCGATTGCTCGAATCAGAGATCGCCCGTCAATTGATAAAAAGCAAACACAGCATCCATAGATCGACCTAATTTTTCCACAGTTCTGTTGAGGCTTGTGAAAGCTCTGATCAGCAGTCATCTTGAACCCGGCTTGTGTATTCAGTAGCATCTTACTATAATATTGAACCATCTCGGTTTTTATTGATTTTGGTCACGTGATTTACTAACTCATTTCCTCCGTTGTCCTGACTTAATGTGATTCGTTTGGTGTGCTATACATCAAAGAATGTGGCTAATTAAAATGTAAGAAGAGATGTTATCTACAGTTTTTGTTTCTCTACTATTCTTTCTAAGAGAATAAGGTGGACCAAATGTTTCAAATACACTGGATCGCTTGAAACAACCTGGACTGACATTGGGGAGTACTAAGACGGTACAAGTGAAATATTGGGTTTTGATGAGAATGATTGAGTCACCGACGTTTGAGCACCATGATTATGACATCAATCATTATGTAAACTTAGTATGAACGCCAAAAGAAAATTTCAGCTGTATCATTTCCAAGTGGAACAGTTTGTAGTAATGGGTTGATTTTTTCAAATATTTACTTTTAAACAGAAAATTCCAGGTTCTGAATCTCAGGAAAGAAAGCGAAGTCGATTTCAATTACAGGATGTTAGTCTGTGAAAAGAGTGTCAAAAATTAGGGTTACGGGATCCATATGTTCTTTACTGTTTAACCGAGGATACGCACTAGGTATGCAGTCCTAGTGCCACCGTCCATAAGTTATTGAGCACTATAAGTGTTTTTGTCAAAAGACAGAAAAGGCAGAAAGGACTGACAGTAACTCGAAACAGATCGTGTGTGTTCAGTACAGCAGATTCATCCAATATCTTATATACTGTCTGGTTTGGCAAATGAGAGAACGTTAGCCTAGACAGTTAATGAGCACGCAGTGAACGACCGACCCTGACTAGCAGAACTTCACTGGATTTTGGTCAGGCAAGCACTCTAACCTGAAACCCTCTAAACGGTGGTGTCGTATTATGGTTCGCTCAGCCGTTCTTGAAGCCAGTTGTAAAGAATACTCCATCAGGTTACTTTTCGACCCATCTGAATAAAATAGTCAGAAGACCCAAACTACAATATGATTTCATGTTGCATATCCATATTGCTTGATCGCCTCGAGAAGAAATCCAGTATTTCCGATCGATGACCCGGTACTTAGAACCTCGTAATAATTTGAAATCACAGAACTCAGTGAAGTTGCTGGGCGATGTTTTAAGTACTGGCAGATTGGATACTGGAACCTGAACACTCCTCGTACGTGATCGTATTCAAGTAGACATTTCAGTTGGCTCAACTTAAAAGTAGCAGTAGATTCCGACTTCATTTCCGTTAACACATTACTACTTGAGTTCAGGCTGTGTTGCAAAGTTTCAAATCATTTCCAACAATATATTAGCTATAAACCTGGAACATCAAAGGATATTGTTTCATTTCAAGTAAATATTTTCAGCACATCTATAAAAGTCCATTGTTCCATTATGCATGTGAAGTTGTATTCGAGGATATCCTCCAAGTGTCGCACGATTCCATGCGGAATAAGAAGCAGGAAATCCTCATACGACTGCATTTCATTGAAAAATACATGGATTTCGCTTTAGTAACATACTACTCTTCCATTGAAAAATCGATCAGATAAATCAAATTACACGTACGCGTATTATTGGTAGTTGACCGGTTAAGAAAGGTGGAAAGAGATTAGATCTAGTAAAATTAAACTTCAAAGTGAAGTGGAAGAAGTTTTAAAATGGAGGTGAAAACGTGCGCTGTTTTGACGAACTTAAAGATAATCAACAACATTAGAAATACTTCAAAGAAAGTAGTTTCCTTTAGAAGTCTGAACAACACAGTTACAACCCTGAAAGTGGTAGATGCGGTCACCCCTTATTGATTTTCCGTAGAACGTTCACAATCGGTTTGTATATAGCAAACATTCAGGGAGAAGACAATCAGTCAGCGGGGTTGGATAGTTAATTAAATACGAGAAAAGAGTCAGGTTCACGAAAAGTTGTTTCTGCACACACAGCTGGTTTGAACCGATTGATTACAACCGTCTCAGGGGAACGCAACTAACTTGGAGTAGAATGACGTAACAGTATTCATAATGATCAAACTGGATGGATGGTGTAACCAGTGTTCAGGAAGGGTCTAGAGACTGGAGAGACTGGCTATTTATGCGTTGCAACAACATTGCCGTTGTTCGGCATCCTGGACTGCTGCATTCATTCTGAATATCATGTATCATTTGGTTCTGCCTACGCAACGTTCTCTAAAGTTCACAAGCATCCCACTGCGCGAAACTGCTGAACATCTCTTTGAACTCATCGAAGTCGGTCACTTATATATTGAATGTAACTTTGCTGCTCTAAAATGTGATTGTCAATTTTCGTTTTCTCGAGCAGTCCTACAGTCAACTAGTTGGATTAACCATGGGAAGTTTACTAGGTTCATTTTTAGCAGATTTTTCATGCTAAGAATTACGCAAGAGCTACCTCCAGAAGTTACAAACTCATTATAGTGCAAAGGTTACACCGACAACACATTAATATTCAGTCGACATTGCCAACTTGGTGCAACACCCAAATAGTTATCACCTTAACCTGAAGGTTACTTGTAAATTTACAGCTAAAAACTGTTTGCCATTTCTGAAACATACCCACAAGTGATTGCGATTATGGCTCGATTAGAAAGGCTGTCCACATGTTCCGGTCAATATCTAAAGTTAAGCAGCTTCAAACCGGTGCAATCAAAATGAAAATTAGTGAATACATGATACACAGAATGGGTACAACAGTCCAGAATACCGGATAACGGCAATGTTGTTGCAACACATAAATAGCCAGTCTCTCCAGTCGCTAGACCCTTCCTGAACACTGGTTACACCATCCATCCAGCTTGATCATTATGAATACTGTTACGTCATTCCACTCCAAGTTAGTTGCGTTCCCCTGAGACGGTTGTAATCAATCGGTTCAAACCAGCTGTGTGTGCAGAAGTAACTTTTCGTGAACCTGACTCTTTTCTCGTATTTAATTAACTATCCAAACCCGCTGACTCATTATCTAGCCCTTATGGATGATGAGGAACTGCAAACTGTTTTATGTTACTTATGCATACAAAACTGTTGTTTGTAGTGTGTTTTTGTTTCAACAAATCATATCCACACCAAAGGTTTTCTGTGAAGCACACTATCCACGTACTAAAAATGAACTTTCTTTACCAACCCATTCAGTCGTGATATTGCTATGTCACTTCAAACTGTTAAATATATAGCACTTTTCGGCGTATGCTATTTGTATGTTGATAAGTATTATGGGGATATAGGTTGATTATCGCTCAAAAATTATAGTAGCTACCGCATCCCTGTAGGCTTATCGGTCAAATCCTTTCGAAAGAAGCCATACACTCCAGTTTAACTCTTGTTGGAACATATCCGAGTTGCATCTCATTACTACTACGGAGAGTTGAACTGCAACCACACTTCCTTGATGCAACTGAGTTCACCACTGCGCCACTGACCTCACATACAACCGCCGGGGCAAACTCTTATGTGAGTAGTGCTCACACTGCTCCATCACCTTCAGGAGGGGGACGCAGTAACTGTCTTGTTAACTGCATCTGATGAATGTCAGAGTGAATAACAAAATGACATGAATCTCCATAAAAGATGACTGGATTTCGTGTAACCTATCTCACCGCTAATAATCCTCACGATGTAACTTCTATCTTTTAAGTATCACGAGTATAGCGGACTTCAGTGTATCATATTCTTCAGAGAACAAACGGACACACCGTTCTGAGTTTCCTTTTACCTTTGGTGGGATGTCACTGGCACAACAAACGTTACTTGATGTACTTAGTTAAGCATTTTTCTGCATGTCATGAGCATTGTTTGCTTTGAGAAACTTGTTGGCTTCGTTCGAATGTAGTTACAAGTGTGTCGGCTTACTAGGTTCAAACATGTAAAAATCCGACCCAGCCATATCCATCCCAAATATTTACCAGCATATATTGTACCTCTCCTGATTCTGACAATTAATTGGACCTTGACCTAGATGCTGTTACTTTGTCGCGTCAACTTGGTAGTTGTGCGAATAACCAGTTATCTACTACCGTATGTCATTTGAGTAATGCGTGCACTATTTACTTCGTTGTTTTAAGCCTCTTGACTACTCAGAAGATCTCGGTTGAATATGAATGTGATATTATTTGACTACAATCTATCCTTAGCTTGCTTGGCACCAAATCGTACATCATTTCTCGAACACGATCTGTCAGTCGAAACTGGTGAGGTTGTTTACTTATCCACTTCGATAACTTTTCTAATAGTACCGTGGTGATATGATCCAATCTTGTTTTGATTAGTTGGGATAGGCCGTTTATCGCTACGCGTCACTTAACGTCTTCGTGGTAGATGGTGCACCCATTGCTTACTCGCAGGCTTGGCACTGTAGTTGTGAATGGCCCCCTTCAAGTTTCAGTACAATTATCACAACGCAAAAAAAACAACTCAGTAATCCGTTCAACATCCGGGGCGCCGACAGGCTGTTCTGACAATTGCGGTCCATCAGTGTGATCTGATTTCAGTGATTCTTCACCGAGGTATTCCGGGTACGACCACCACGATAAAGTTAGTGAAGTGTAATCAACCTACTCCATATACGATAACACTGTGACCGATTGCGTCACCCCTTAAACGGAGGGAGGGAATGTTTGAACACCAAGATATCACTAGATCTTGTACAGCAGACGTCGTGACAGTTGGAAACCACTGGTTAGCATACAGGCACATAAAAGGAACTGTTTACTGTAAAGCCCAAATATAAAACCAGCCTTCCATTGAAAAGAAAGTACCGGCGTTCGACTACCATCAAAATTACGTGCATACATTGTCCATACATTTCTTTCGAGGTCACTCGGTGCACTACGGCAAATCTTGTGGGAAGCATGTCACATCGTTAACTTGTCCCATTTCGGCGAGTACACAAAAGTATCAGTATGTACTCCCACTGGATACTTCCTCATCTGGAGTACTTTTTGATCCGTATGATGTAACTGGTTTGTGTCAACCCAAACTACAAAGCATTTGCTTCCGCATGATGATTTTTAACACCAATCAATTGTGTGTCACTATGGTAGAACGTACTGTGAGATTCAAACATACAAGTGTACAAATATTTATTTAGTAAGGTTCCTAGTACTTGACAAAAAACTCCTGATGTTTCTTTTTTGTACAGAATACTGATTGTGATTTTTCACTGGTGTGACACCTGCAGCACTGTAACCCTTTTGAGCTACCTTTCCGCAACTCTTAGGACAATCATTTTACGTTAATGTTTAGCCGTTTTTGGTGATATAAACGTCATATGGAAGAGTAAATTCGTCGTAGTGGTCGGCTTTTTCTAGGATTACTGGAATTGACATTAAGGCTATTCCCTACGTCTGTGAGCCTATTGTAAATGGTAGCTTTAAGAAGCCACTCTGGTTTGTTGCTCCATGTTTTCTGTTTAAGTCATGCTGCTTCCAAATCTAAATTCAAAAATAGTCATACGGAGCACGAGGTATCTGACATTGTAAAGTGCTTAGAGTAAATACATACAAACAGGTGATAATTCAGAGGGAGGAAAAGATCAAACGAATCATAATCGTAGAAAGAGGAGGTCGAATGCCTCTGGCACAAAGATTCAATATCAGTTGATCCTTTGCTATCAGGATTTTGAAGTGACTGAGTTTCTGACCATTCCAGTTCCATCACTAGACATCGCTCAATAATATCAATCTCGGTTTACGAATTACTTAGACCAGCTAGTTTCTAACTAACAAAATAACCAATAACGAATTCCGGAATATCATATATACGGAGTAAATTGTCTTATGTTTGAAATAAAGGTGGCTCCTTGAAAAATAGTTTACTGCACTCACATATGAAACCTGAAGTTCTCAGTGTCTCTAAATCCAAACTAGTACTGCAAAACTCACAATAGACCGGCTTTTTGCAATAGTCTATTAGTGTTTGTATAGCTTATGAAGAAGGCATAATACTCTACCATAAAACAATTCAACATAAGTTGAAAGAAATCATCTGTCAGAGGTGTATGGTTATTTAATTGTCTTAGGCGGTGAGTTTACCATTCCCAAAAATATGTCAAAGAAGACGGATCAGTTCGAGCAACTTTTCTCAATGAACTGTATCAATCAGTTTCAAGAACGTTTCCGTTCTATTTTACAAAGGTGCCACTTTAAAACCAAAATTTTTAAAGTGAAACATGATGAAGTGAAATAAAATTATGCATCTGTATAACGGGATCAATGTAATGCGAAACGTTGTACGCAGTTCTACACAACATGACTCAAAAATGGTGGAAAAAAGTTGAGAACAACTGGATACGATTTAATTAGTACAAATAATCCATTTGATTTCAGTCCAGCTAAATGTAATTTGCAATTTTTGTTTGTTTGCAATTGCGGTTGTCATGCTACTACACTCTATTGGGGAAAATACTGTTTTTACTCTGTCCAACTTGATCTAATTTCATGCACTGGTTAATAGCTTTACATAGCTCGTCGATCGCTGAGATATTTGTTAACAGTCAACCACCACTGACCGTAGTCTGCGATAGCTGCAGCACTGTGCGGTCTCACAGTATAGCGATGTGGCTCAACCGAGTCATACACCTTGTGTCAACCACCCCAGCGTGACACCGTTCTGTACAGGTGCTGTTTGCCAACGCGATTTAGTTAGGTAGTTTGTTGGGGTGAGCCAACGTTGAAACTCCTGTGAACAAGTTAAGCCCTAGTTCGTTTTGCTGAGGCCATACCTTTGGGACCGCCCAGACATTCTCTGAAGGTCTGCATTGAGTTGCAAATAAGTTCACGGTACATTCATATAACGACCATCTAGCCATGATGATTGATGTGCAAATAGGTTTCAGACATTCCACCTTGAACAGTGGAAAAGACAGCTACTTCATCTGAGATGTCAAAAGTAACATTAAATATAGTTTCTCTGTTGCGTTTCTCATTTCGACAGATGTAGACTGGGAGTACAATTGAACCAGAAGATAATTTACTCATTACTTCAATCCTAGAATGACCATTGCCCACCAAGAACCTTTATCCTTGTAACTGTTTCGTCCGGAAGAGAGGAATAATTTATTGGGAAATGTGTTTTATTGATTCTACTATCGATATAATCATTCTCATGCAATCGTTGGTATTCGTCTGAACTAGTGCGAGATACTATACGCAAAAGATAAACAGATTAGGACTTCCTAAACAGGTCGAAATCTCCGATCTCATTAAACCTGCTAGGCGATATTTTAGATTACTGATGAGTAGTCGGGGATTTGGTTTATTTCAATTTGAACACCACCCACAATTGATCGTAGCTGTCGCATTCCCATAGACTTTCCAGTCGGTCCCTTTCGAACTGCAGGAGCAATAGACTCGAGTTTCGCTCTCATTAGAGCTCGTCAGTAGTGCATATCATCGCCACTGCCGGGACTTGAACCACGGACATGCTGTTCATGAGGCAACCGTGTTTACCGCTGTGCAATTGACCTCACGTTAGGCACGACCGAATTGTCCCATGTGAACGCTCAACCACTTTCGATGATGAGTAATGATCAGGTTGCCCAATCGTCTGAATAGTCTATGGGAATGCGACAGCTGTAATCAATTGTGGGTGATGTTCAACTTGAAATAAACCAAATCCCTGACTACTCATCAGTAAACAAAATAATGTCATTCACCAAAGACAAGAAGATGATTTCACTTTGTTGGAGAAAAAATGCCACTCCAAGTTATCTTAGGATAAAATGAGGTTCAACTATTCGTCAAACAGACACCTGATATTAGGAAAACCTATAATGCACCGTAGTCTGATGCAAAGATGAACATACTGGTGATCGGCAAGACAATATTCCTGTAGACATTACTTACACACGGTTAAATTTTCAAGTAACGAATCGAAAGTTCAATTGGGTCCGCAGGGTTTTTTCAGAGGTCAACGAGTGAAACCTGTTAGTCCAACCATTTTTCAATACCATGTTACCTTGGCGAACATCCGATCCACCATTTGTGTCAATTTGTCATCATCCTTCTCTTACATCGAATGGCATGGGAAACACTTAGATCACATTCTCAGCTTGATTACGCCCTCTCTAAATTCGGAACTAGAAACGTGATTCGGTCCTTCACAACTGATGAACACAACCGACTCATTTGCTCTACTCATTGACTAATTCTGTTCTACATTTTGCGTCGTGAGAATAAAGGCGTTCTTGAGTATACGAAAGCGAATTATTTGATCATTGGTGGTATAAAACAGTGATTGGTGTACAGGAGTTTTTTTCCGCTGTGCGTACATTTTTGAACATACCCATTCAGTTGGCACGTTTATGCTGACCTAGTAATTTGACCATCTCATGTTGCGCGTTATTGTTATGCATCCTTTTGCTCCCGTTTAATGGTGGCTAGCTTAAGAAACCAGAACACAACCGATATGGCATTGTGTGTGTGAACATGGTCAATGGGACGTGCTTCGGGTGCCGTAATCGGCTTTTGACCAGCATGAGGTATTGCTGAAAATGACACGTATCAGCTTAATGAAATCGATGGGGAGAGCACGTTATTACTTGGGCGTAATCGCCAAGGCTCGTGTTTGGCTGTGCGCGTACGAGGAGGTGTTATTAAATTCGTATGAGGGCGGACAAGCTGAGACATACTCAACAGATTAAAAGTTGTCAGTAATGGGAAAAAACGCAAACTTACAGTCAGTAAACATCCATATAGAACGTGGTCAGTTGGCTTATTTTATTTTTCGATATAGATTTTCCCTGCTTGTCAGCGGCACTATGTTGAACGGTTATATGGCATAAGTGACTGAATTCATTGGCCATAGTAGGCCTCTCTGTGGTGCAAGCGCTCATGTTCCGCAGCTGTGCGGATTAACTCGATCGTGTGTAAACATTGGACTGTACATACAGATTGGTCACAACATAATTGACCCGATTGTGTAAGTGTTGGGCTGCTGACCACGTGTGTAGCGTCACGCGACTTGGGGCTGAGGAGGTCAGTATGAACGATGCTGAACAGCTGTGATTGCTGGAAATGATCCGTCTGCGCCAAATGTCGGCTTACTGTTGATGGAATGAATAACCAACCCCCTCTCGTTGTACTATTACCCGTGGTAGCCAGTCTTTATGGAGACGTTATCCACCCGATCAGTAAGTAGCAATTAGTCAATAAGTGTGACTACTTCCAACGTGCAGAAATTGTGAGCAGCAGGTCTCATCATTTACGTCCTATCAACATGATGGACGATCATCGAGGCTGAGCGGAGAGGGAGTAAGGCGAGACATAAAAGTTTGAGACTAACTCATGCACTCTAGCCATTATGTAGGCCCTATAGATCACCAGCCGATGACAGAACTTCATAATCATGCTCACGTGGTCATCAAATATTACGGTACCGTGCATTACACATTGTTCAACCGTGTCTCTTTCCCAAGGGCAATATTAGGATCCCTAACGACAAAGAACATTATTATGAGGGAAACTTAATAGTAAGTACTATCACGTTGTCTGAAGGACCAATTTCTGTTTCAAAAGATAAATCGGTAATATTCTAGCACTCTGGTGCTGCCTGAGAGCAGTCTAATTTGGGACGAATTTGCGTCTTTGAATCTATACATACACATGGGAAAAGTCTTCCGAATGACGCCAAACACGAAGCGCAAGTGCTTATCATAGGAGAGAAACTGGGCAACCGCTTATGCTAACCCTCAGATAATGCTCCGTATATGGGAGTAGATCTCTTTGAAATCCCCTTATTTCCGCCACCTATGGAAACTTATTTCTTGAACACGGCAGGATCCTTTTTTGGATATGAGGACGGTATCATTCTCGCCATCAAACATTATAAATGACTTCCCAAACCGGTCTTATTGAGCGGTTTTTCAAAGTTGTCTTGGTGTTCATAAGATTTTATTTTTAGCCGAAAGCTTTCAGACGTAATACCACTGCTTTGGTTCCTCTATGGATTGTGTCACTATATCTGGATGCTACAGTGATCCAGAATATGGTATGTCCATTAACAGCTCACCAAAGTTGGAAAGCCAAGCTTTTCTATCCTATCTTTTAAAGAAAGTTTTACGGTATATAAATTTAGGAATAATAGCCCACATAGTGTCTGTCAGGCATTGAGGAATTAAGCGAATTGATGGAGTGGTAAATACGTTGGATGAACTAGACACACCTCTAGGTCGAAATGAGGTCCGAACAAATTGTTTCTCTCGTAGCACAGTGGATTGTTTTAACATCGTTTAAGGGGAGCATATGCATGCTAAAGTATGTAAATTTGGTTGTCCTGAAAATCCACTTAAAAAGTGCAATGAATCCGTCTTAAGTTTGATGTTTTTGCAATAGTCAGGGCTTTTCTGGAGAGGACGGACGCTCCTAGTCGTGTTTCTCATCCATGTGGAACATACCTCTTGAGAAATTCAGATGGCTTTTGGTTTATCTTTGACATCTAGCTCATTATTCAGGTACACACACTACTGCATGAACAATGGTCTGTGACTATCGGTTAACTGGTGGCTCAAGATATGGACTGTAGTTTCGGGAAATACTATTGAAAACATTGTTTATTCGTTCTGATAAAGCTGAGTGACTATGTGCTCCATTTATTCTGCACTTCATTCCATTGTAAACATGTACTATTTGGAAAGATCCGGTGGGAAATACTTCACGAAGATTCTGCGGTAGTTTTAAACTCATGTTTTCGGTGTGTTCCGGTTAGGTTCGATTCGATTCGTCGCTGAGTACTCACGTTTACCAATCTGGCATGCGGCTTCTGAGAGTACTCTCGCTAAATCAGGACTTCCACAGAGGATCCCACTTGGGGACGTGTTTATGTACTGGTCCGCAGCCGACTTGGTAAAATTAACTGCAGCCGAGTCTTATAAACACTGTTACGACGACTAGAACATAGCATTACACAGTCCAGAGATGTAGCTGATATCTTCCAGCGAATACGTAATACTAGTAAATACAACCTTTAGTGCCACGATACACTCCATTGAAATCCGTTCACAACTGATAAATGATTTTCTCCCCAAACCTTAGTTGATACTGTGGTCACCCAATTCTGAATATTCACTATTATACCACACTTCTTATGACCTTATGTTGGTACATTTTCATACCTGCTACGGCTGTGCCTTAGAATGAAGAAACGGTTAAGACCAGTAATTTTCCTGACTGTCGTTGGACCTGGATCCAACTCCAACTCATGTGAACTAACATCAACAGCCCCACTGAAACAAATAACTCTATGAATAGTTTTATTAGACTTTTCAGGTCACAGTAATCAATACCATTTCCCTAAACTTAACATCAAACATTGGGTTCAGTTTGTTCGCGTTACCAACACACCAGAGGAAAGTATGTTACGGAGTATTAAGTAAGTAGATTATTGGTTAAGCCACAACGAGTTGAAACCAAAAGAGTTATCAGTTACGCTAGTATTTTGTACGAATCATATGCTAAAACTATACATTTTTTGGATACGAGTCACTTGCTAGCTTTATAGTTAATCAGCCAATTTTGCTTGTCTTTTAGCCGCATAAAGAAAGTGTTTTTAATACACAGCCGAAGATATAAAAAGAATTGTCAATATCCGGCTGTACATTATTTTTTGTTGTAGTGAAAAGATGGTTCGTTGTCAAAAGTCAAGTTGGTCGAAAAATCAGCCCCCCCCACACACTTTCTGCAATCAACAGGAATGAACGATTGGGGAGTAAAAATTTTTTCAATTAAATGTATATTACTATGCTTATGAAGTTGCTATGAACTTTACCTATCTTTCAAAGTAAAATGTATTTTCAAAGAATTCTCTGATCAACAGACTTAACGTACTCGTTTTCATTTGTCAGTACCAATCTCTTATGTCTGGTACAAATAGTAGAAGTTTCGGAATTTGATTTATTTCAAATCGAACGTCATCCTCACTTGATCGTAACCTTCGCATTTACATAAGCGTTTTGGCTAGCCCACTTCGAAAGCAGGCATTAGACTTGAGTTTCGCTCTTATTAGAGGTGATCAGTAGTGCATATTCTTGCGCGATTCTGAGTTTGCACTTTGACCCTCCTGCTTGTAAGACTAGCGTGTTAACCATAACTCCAGTAACCTCACAATAGGCATGACCGAATAATCAAATCTAAACGCTCAACCACAACCTTGCATGAATAGTGTTCAGCTAGCCCGATCATTTCGAAAGCAGAATGAACAGAATCGTTTCGTTCTGTCCAATCGATAACCTCGTGATCAGGACTTCTCAGTTAGGACGAAGTCACCGTATTCACTGGACCAGCTGACCAACTGGCTTGAATCAATAGCAGAAGTTCGGGCATTTAGGTTAGTTCAAGATGAAGTAATTATTTGTTTGAAATGCAACCTATAACCTGAACATCATTCAAGATTGGTTGCAGGTGTTGAATTCCCATAGACATTCCAATCGGCCCATTTCGAAAAGAAGCACTAGCTTCGAGTTTTGCTCTAATTAGAGCACGTCAGTAATTCTTATCCTTGCCACGGCCGAAACTAGAACTCCGTTCATGTTTTCATGTGGCAAATATAGTAATCATAGTGTCACTGACGTCACATTAGGCGCGAGTGAATCATCATATGTACTACTCAAGTTGCTCGAAGTGTTACTTGTTTTCAAATGAAATCTGAACGGTTCACTTGAACCGAGTTTGTTTATAAATATGAAGGACAGTAGACTAGTAAACGGACTAGTAAACGACAGAAGCACGTCAACCGGGAAATCATCAACTACAATAAATCGGACACTTGATGTTTCCTGTCAAGATGATCAGGCAACATCTTCAATAGTCAAAAACTAATGCAGCTGAGGACTGATTAATAATAGTTTGGTAGTACCTAGTGTGAAGTCAGTGGCACAGTGATAAAAGTGATCAATCCATGTGAACATGGAAGAGGATTCAAATCCTGAAGGTTGACCACTAACAAGGATTATCAAATGAGAAGTTCCAGCAAAGTACTGTTTTTGGAAAGGGGTCAACTGAAAGGTCTACATTACTAGGAAAACTGCGATCAAGTTTGCGTTACGTTCAGTTTGCCTCACTCGGATTTCTCATCAATCATCCATAGTTGTCACGCTCATGACGTCGAATGTGTTTAATGCTAACAGCTTAAATGTACTTGAATGTATTTTAAATGTAGTGAGAAGGTACAGGGTTTTCTTTTTACATAATTACGATTGGGAGCGATCGAAATTCACACATTTTCAGCGCAATATCTCTTCAAGGAGAGACCTACTTGGCGACAGTTTTCTACAAATTCTTGTTCGGTCAAACAGCTGACCAAGTATAAAACAATCCCTGGGTTGGTGACGAAAGATGAACAATTCGCAAGTGGGTTTTTATAAGGCAGTGAATTCCTCTGAAACAAATCTTCGTGCCAAAGGTAGATCACGCAAGGCGCGGTTGAACTGTGGACCAGCACGCACACGTGATCGTTCACAAGCAAAGTATGGAAAGGAAAACAGGAAGATAGATGATGGAAAAGTGAGAGCTCTTCACCCACCCAACATCACGCACATACGCACACTCATCATCTACGCGTACCCTGTCTTTCATCTAACTACACACCACTCCAACACTAAACGCCATCCCGAGGTTCACGACAGGTTCTGACCATTCAGTGCCCCCTGTTCGATTCAGTGATAGTTGATGATGAACGATCGCGTGTGTGGAAGTCCAGTAAGCGCCGGATGTCCTTTCGTGCAATACACCAGCAAGCAGGTTTGTGATGTTGCCGTGTTAGTTGATGTTGAGGTTCCTGATACGGAAGATATCGTTGCTCGTGATTTTGTGGGTATATATGAACTAGCATGGGTGTGCATGTTAGTGTATGTTACCCTATCAAGAGGCAAATGACGATTGAGTACCGATGTGTTGACCAACACGGGCAGAAGCTTGCAATTGTGGAAGGTGGTTAGAGGTATCCGGTTTTTGGATAGATCAGGGTTACTTGTTAAATAGACATTAGCGATAGATAGATAGATAGATAGAAATAGTAATGTTATAAAAACATGATGGTAACGTGGCCTGCTATTACACAACAATAAAAATTAGTGATATACCAAGACAAGAAGTTAAGCTAACCTTCTCAGTCAGAGGCACCATAAATACAAACACAACACCAACAGAACATGAAAACATAGACAAACTGCGGAAAGTTAACGTTTCCCTGTATTTAACCACTCCCATTAAAGACAATCCCTTGAAAGACAGTGGATCTGAGAATGATAACCAAACCATTGAAGCAATCAAAAACAAACAGGCGGCTAGTCCCATTAACCGATTTGCTTGATCGGCCGATGATGTACGATCGACATACACATTTAAACAAAGAAGTTCGTCACTGTAGTTTTCAGTGTTCAATCCGCACAATTGACGTAGTTGACAGCGATCGACAAGACAGATTATCATGGTCAACTAGCGTCAGGTAAGCGATTCTGACCTATGAGTAGGTATATAATGGTAACAGCATTATATCTTTGACACGCAATTGGCTATGTGCCAGATATACATGAACATCAAAGCTGGAAAACAAAAGATTTGCGTTAATCAAAATCCTGAGGGTAAAGTGGAAATAAGTTCGATCGTCGCGTACCATTAGTAAGTCATTAGAACCTTGTGGGGTAGGTGGAAGAACAAGTTGATTTAAGGATAGTCCTTAAATTGCAATTCGTTTGCTAGTTGAAACTGCACAAGTTTTGGAATTGAAAAGTCTCTCATTAGGAACAGATACCGATGTGATGGAGTCTAGGCAAGATATGCTACGTTGTTCAGTGTGCTGTGTACCATCAAGTGATCAATCGCCTTGATGTGTTACACGAAGAGTGTAAAAATACCCCTGTAGTTTGTGGAAAGAACCAGGGTTAAGTCAAGGTAATGTGTCGATGATACTGACACTAACGTTGCTGATAGTGTTGAAATCGTTTACCATGTACAGCGCTGATTATCAGGCGATTTGTTGGGCGTTTAGCAAACAAACAGCCACCTTTATAAGACACAATGTAATCTAAACCGTCTGACATATTGTTATCAGCGTTGGGACAGGTAGCAACGTTGAATACATGTTAGAGAGGTAATCCGCCTTAATGCTTACATAACAAGTTCAACAGGCCACTTAGGAAACATGCGCTTGAGGTGTGGTGATGGGCGTAACGTGAAAGTTCGCGTGATTGAACAGCTACGTGTCATTTGCGGACGAGGTCATTTGAATCCCTACAGATATGACGTGAAAATAGAGGCGGCTCTCCCTCTCAAGATGCTGTACTTTTAAGGATATGCACTGGCATCTCCGCTTCGATCGCATGATTGACCATTGTGGAATGCTGTTCATTTTTCAGGCAGTCTGTTCCAACGAGCCCATTATGTCTGTCCTTGCTCCTTGATTCATGAGAAGCTCCAAGCCACAGCTGAGTCGCTCACCTGACGGGATTAACACGCCAGCATCCTAAGTGACTCTGTGTGAAGAATTCTTGATCCGTCATTTTGTCTTTCACATTTCAATCGATTGCCAATCGTAGTCAGTGGTGGTCAATGTACTGAGCTCAATGGTGGTGTGCTGAGTCAAACGAAATATTGATCGGGTGACTGAACGACATTCGGCGATGGTTAAATAATCGTTGATCACCGAGACGTAAGCGATAGCAGTATTAACTAACTAATGATAATTGGTTAAGGATTTTAAACGAAAAATGTGTGGAAATGCGTGGGCTGCGATCAGTTGCACAAAGAACATTGACGAATTCCACCATTCACTCTAGGTGAGTGGATATTCAACCAATGCGAATACACGAGTGCAACGGATTACCACCACGACCACTGTGTTTTACTAGTCAGGTACCAGCTACCTAATTGAGACTAGCTGCCTGTGTTCATTTTTGTCAAACTGTTTACATCGTTGTATGTGAGCAGTTTGATTAAAGTTAAGTGGTGGAACGGTTAACTGAGAAATTGTGTCTTGTCATGGTAACCTGCTGATTTTATATACTCAACTGTCACCGAATATACCTCTCGACCAACTTCAGTGAGTTCATCAACCATCTTAGTAAATGTATAGTCATGATTTTAAGTAAGTTTTATGTTTATTCCGTCTATGTAAGCATCACTCCGATTACAAGTGGACTGGCTGATGGTTTGAAACATCATCGCCTTTCTGTAAGTTCTATTGACCTGATTGTAGATACCACACACATAAATAGGAGGTGAATATGGAAGTTTCATGTGTGTATGGCTGTTTTGTTTTCATTTTCAGGATGAGGTCTATCCAGAAACGTCTTTCTGAAGTTTGAAAGCAAAGCCAGATTTGACCTTAAAAACTTACACTTGCAGGCGTATGCCGACAGCTGGTTATTCATTTAGTAAATGTTTCGGCAACTAACTACAAAATCCACACCAATGTTGCTTTCGAATGTAGAGGTAACAACTCCAGGCATGGCGGAACTGGTGTTTCATCTATGTCAACATTCAGTCCAAAGTTGGTTCCCGCGGTTACAAAAGCCCAGATCTTTTGCTGTAATTCCGCACTGCGCGCAGTTAAACTTGTCGCGGTCCACACTGTCTCGCAACACACAGAAACAAAAGCATGATTGACTTCCAAAACGTGGTACACAGCTGTTCTTTATGTTTGTGTCACTTTTCTGGATCCGATTAATTTTAAGCACTGTGTCACTCATAGTACGATCAGATGGGAAGCCGTGTTGCTCTTGTCAAACACTGACAATCAATATTTTAGTAGCTTCAGTAGAATTGTTGTTAAAAATTTTCCAGTATAGATCAGTAAGTTGATACTCCAATAAGTATCTATTTTGCTTAATCCATTTATTTTAAATAGATGTACAGGGTGGGGGGGCGTTGAGTTCTAGACTTCCAACGGGTCTAGATTATGTTCCCATGGGAGTTGAGCTGGATAGAGCAGGGCAAGTTCCAAGTTTCAAACGTACGCCGTGGCAACCCATTTTTACTCCCTGTTCATCCGATTTGGACTCGTCCAATAGACATCTGAACATCTATCAAGCTTGAGGTGGACGCTAGGAATTTTTCGGTGGTTTCTTGGAACAGGTTAATTGCCGACTGCTGGCAGATTCAGTAAGCTGCTAAAGTGTTTCCATTGGATGTTGATGATGTCTTCCGTTTGTGTGCACAAAACGCGAGAGTTCTTGCCCATTAATATTTCTTCAGACTGGGCTGGTAAATCGGAAATCATTTTAAACAAATCATCGTTGTAGATGGTCAGCATAGCTCTGCATAAATTCACATCGCTTTATGGCGTCCTTGATTCCGCGAAGCCAATCAACCAGATGGCAATGAGCGCACGTAATTTGACCCCCCTGTCTTCATTTATTAGATTATTTGTCAGAACAGCATATACACCCTTCTTTTCTATCAACCGATCTTCGTCGAACCAGTCATCGAATTTTTGATATCGTTACCTACTTTTCCAATGATTTCTATCACATTCTGCTCCATAGGGTATTGCCATTTAAAGTCAGATATAGTGAAAGTGGGTACATATTTGCGACGGATTGTGACAGCAAACCAAACAGTCCACCCTGTCATTGGTCTCTTCAGTTGTCCAACATTCAACCTTTGTTACTAACCTGTAGATCTACAATCAACGAGTTTGTAAATATAAATAAAAAGCTGGTCTTAGTAACCTCGTGCTCCGTATTCCACTTAACCCAACACGCCACTTGTTTGACGCATACCTCACGAAAGTGGCACTATCATGCTATCACATAGCCAAATGTATGGTGATCACAATTCAGTGGGTGAGTTCAGGTGGTATCGTTCATGCCCAGCTGAAATCGCTGTTTGTGCTAGCCAGCTTGTGTGTAGCACACAGTTAGAGCAGATGGTTACCGTCTTCATAAGAAGTCAGTTATGCGTACAGCTGTTTTCGGTAATTCTCATCCGGCTTATACAATTACATAGGGTACATGCGTTTTATATATAGAAAGTCAGAGCAAGTCGAATAGGCCGTTAGAATCATAGACATGGGACGGATCACAGTCTACTGAAGGGGGATGGGAATGTTGGTGAATGTGTGGCATTATCACTCGTGCCTGCCGTGAGACATGCATTTGTCGGTGTCAAGTGGTTCACGTCTGCTTGGGTTTTAAGTGGCTGTGGAATAGTTGGCCAAGGAAGATGTAGGGCTTGCTTGAGACTGATGGCAATTACCTCGACCGTTGAGAACAATCACAATCGGACAGCTCTGGAGTGGGGTTGACGAACCTTGTAGATGATTCGGAAGGCTTCATCCGGCTCAATTTGATGACCAGTGTGAATTAGATGAGAACCGATTGCACTGGAAATGAGCTATATTGAACCGTTGTGAAGCCATTTTGGGAGGTGTTCACGAATCCTTTCTGATAGCCGCCTTGTGGTTCTTCCAGCATAACCGGCTTGACAACAACAGGTGAGTGAATAAACACAAAAGGACGAAGAAAACCTAGACCAGCTATCACTGAGGTGTGGCATCAGTACCGAGCAGGTGTTGAACGATACGATGACCCGTACACTATCGACTGCATCACAAGCTCGACGGGTGATAATTTCACTGGTAGCTTCCCTCTTGTATGACTTTTTACCAACTGTCTGAACAATTTCATGCCTCACTTTTGGTTGCATGTTCCTGCCCAGGAATCGTTCCGGATATCCATTTTGACTTAGCACATCTCGAATGTGCTGGAGTTCGTCTGATAGAGTACCTGCCATGCATATCCTTTTGTCTCTGCTTGTCAAGCAGCAAACCAAATTCCGCTTATACTTCAGCGGAACAAAGCTGAGGAATGCGTGTACTGGACAATCACCGTTTTTTTCTTATGTACCACCATTTGAACGGATCCATCAATTCTACAGAGCATGGCAATATCTAAAAGTGATAGTTGGTTATTCATCTCTAATTCGATAGTAAATGCGATGGTGGAGTGCGCACGATTAAATTCAGCTAGTAGAGACCGTGTATCATCTTTGTCGTTTATCGAACAAAATATGTCGTTTACATAGCGCCTATAGAGACAGCAATTATCGACGACATGAGGTAGTTCGCTGGTTTCTAGTTTGGCCATGAATATGTCTGCGAACAACGGACCTAACTGAGAGCCCAGTGCTACGCCATCACACTGCCTATAGAGCTTTCCACTGAATTGAAACTGGACGTTTGAGTTGCAGAATAATAGTAGCTCCTCTAGTTTGGTGATGGGAATGCCGTCGTTGAATTGTTTGTTTTTAATGTAAGCGCACAGATAGTCGATAGTTTCGCTTAACGGCACGTTTGTGAATAACGAGGTTACATCTAAGGAATCCATTTTTTGATTCTTGATATTCACTGAATCAACCGCGTCGACGAAATCAAAAATATCTTTTAAACTGAATGACTGGTTCCAGTAGCTCCACTATCCACTGCGCTAAGGCATGATACGGAGAATTGAACATGTCGAGAATCGGTCTTAAGGGCACTCCATCTTTTTGCACTTAATGTAGGCCGTAGAGACGTGCAATAACCGTCCCTGTTGGTCTGATGCACTCAAACGTGCATGCTTCAGTCACATCTGATTGTTTCATGTCACGGAGTAATTTAGATAGTTTATGCTCTATTGCTGTTGTTTTATCCTTATCATCTTCAGCCTTCGTAAACTGTGATCTGTCGGAAATTTTGTCAATACAATCTGCCTTATCTGATAAAACAATATCGTCTTCACTGACTACACCATTGCTGTGAGATTCAAACGCTTTGGTCAACACAAGTGCACGCGTTTAAAAAGCCCATAAATGAGTCACTCACGTAACAGTATCGAAAAGTGTTCAATAGGGAGTTTGTCATGGAAGTGGGTATGATACATGGTTGAACTTACCTCGACCGATTGACAGATATATATACATGATTAAAAGTCTGATGCCGAGTGATTCGCCTCCTCTTGGTGAATACGCTGGGGGTTTGGAGAGATTTAAGGGCTAAATCAGACAAAACAGTGGTGGGGCAGTCACGATTAGCACATTATCAGTTATCCACTCTGTTGTGTGAAGTTAATAACGCGAACTAGCTTATATAACGAGACGGCCTGTGTGGATCGGAACTAGCACTGTTTGGCCTAGAGATGGTTGTTTATGGACTGTGATAGGGTCACGGCATATTGACTTAAACAGGAGTGAGATTAGAGTTTTCATCCACAATCTGACCCAAATGTCAACACCACAACAAAGTGAATGGATCACTGTGGACTCGAATGACTGCCGGACTGCTGGACTACCTGACTTGGATGATTCTCACGGTGTGATCATAACACAGTTCGTTTTGGCTCAGCAGATCATCGAGTTGTGCAGGTTGTTGCCATAGTCAAAGACGAACAAGAACAAAAAGCCACCTACCACGTGCCTGAAAGAAAAGAAAAATTCTGCTTACTGGTCGATGTTCTTCTGTCTTTGCGATTATCATATTCATGACAAGAAGTCACAGGAGAATCCGGTTGGCTGGGATCTTTATTGGGCATTGCCGGCAGCTGCAGTGCCTCATACTTGAATAGCTACGTGATATCGTCAAGTGGCTCACCTGACCGGAGTGACTGTCTTCGTCACCGGTTCTAGACGCTGTTCTCCTCAGACTGAGCAAAATACATACGACCCATTTATATATGAAAGGGATTGGTTCGTTTCACACATAAGAAATATATATATCAACCGTCTGTCTAAAAGAACATGACACGTGAGTACGTATTGCTATGCAATAGTACAGTCATACATTTAACTAAGGATTTACTGATACCTATAAGGTGGTTCCTCTCGATTGGAGAGTATCTGGGATCTTATGTCAAGTTTTCCACATTAATCTACACACTATAAACACTAATAACATCACAAGTGACTAATAATAATAGTAACGATAAAAAGTGGATCAAAGTAGTCGGCAAGCATAAGTTGCGATATGAATTTATTTCTCACCCTCTCGTTAGTTGTAACTGCGTGAGCAATGTGAACAAAAAAGCTAACGCGATTGATAAACTGGCTCAAAGCACAAGTCGAGTTGGATCGTGAGTGATACTCACAGTTAACCTAATGATGAACAAAGATTGCCACTCAATTGTTTTTGGGCGCATAGAACCGAATGCCGATGGTTGATCAATATGATATTCGCATACCTGAGAGTAAGGTGTCAAACGGTACAATATGAAGTATACGAAGAGTGTAACAATGAGGTGTCTTATCACCATCAGAAACAATTAACAGTTTAGGTATATATAGTTAAGGAGTACATAGTCGGGATTACATGTGTAGAGTACTTAGTGAGGTACTAATCTCGTCGACCGAGAGCACTTAATTGACAGAAAATGGTAAGTGGGTGATCATAGGTCAAAAATTACGAGGGTGTCGTGTGCTTTATACGGGTATCCTTAAGGTGAATCGGAGACAGCTGAATTGGGCATACCAGTACGGTGCTCGAAAATCTGAACCAGGCCGTCATCACTATATGATGCTCAACCACAGAAATCCTTAAAAGACTTGTCGGGGAGAGGTACGGCCAATCTAATACAACTTAGCCAAGCGACCATTTTTTCTGTTGACTGTAGCTTCCGGTGGCATCTATTATGTTGCTTAACAATCAATCAAAGCGGTTAGTTGTCGACCAAGTTCATTGAGCTGAAATATACTTAGAGAGAAAGCAGGTGAAGGTGGAGTAACAGTTCACCCGTTTTAACCTAGCCAAGGGACCAACGGTTCCGGAGTCCACTGATCTGTATACGGTCAATTTGACTGGTCTGATGGCAATAACTGATGGCCGAAAAAAGTTATCAAAACTACGATGGTGCCACCGCGTTTACTAAGTCAACGTTAGTTAGGTAAACCAACATGATAATTCAAAGGGTAAAAGATACGTACATATAGTGATGCTAATTAGATTGACAAAACTGTGAGCAAGAAACAAATTTTGATCCCGACAGCAATGTAGTGTGTTGTTCACCCTCAAACCAACCCTCCAGGATCAGGTTTGAGCCTACTTGGACGAATCGGGTGGAAGGTTGAACGAGTAGTTCATTGCTTGACGCGACAAAGCTGCCATCAAGCTGCATTGCGACCATCCTCACTAAAAGGGTATAAACAAGTCACATGCAGCCTGGGAGCGAGGTTAGAAGCCGATTAGCTCATCAACTGAGAAAGACACTGAGCCCAAACTTTGATCACTAGGTAGAGAGTCAAAAACAATGGGTAACCAGTGGAATGATAGAAAGAACCGCTCGTTTGTAGTGTCATGGTTCTGTTCACCCTGTTTTACAGCAGGGAAGTTTAAACCCTATATCGACGAACTTCACCATATATAGCCGATTCCACATGTAATATCAGTAGCACATCCTGGGCCTTCGGTGGTTTGGCATCATTCCAACCACCGAGGTACTTCGCTGGACTTATATGAACGGTACTGAGCCCTTTTTGATATTCGGTCAATTCCGTTAGTTAGGATAGGGATATGGAATAACCGCGTAATTTGTCGCCACAGTGATTTCTGATTTAAATCGCTTGATAAAGGCTCCCCGAGAGGGTCGAAACGTTGCGAAACCGATAACTCTTTTGGTTTTAACTCGTTGCGGCTTAACTAAGAATTTACTGAATACTTGTCTCCACAAGGTTGCTGAAACAGGAGACAAAAACAGGCGAATGATGCCATTGTCACAAATATTTCTGACACCAAGATGCTAGCCAACTAAACGTTAAATGTGGTACAATGGAAGTTAGATTATGCGAGGACACAATCTTGAACCAGACTACCTGAAAAAGTACGATCCGGTTGAACGTCCGAAAGTGGGAATGAGCAAACGTTAAACGGCTGAGATTTCAGGCCCGAGGTATGTAACCGATCCACGGCAAAGTATGCTGTGACGATGTAACCGGCCGTCTCGAACTGGCACATCATCCGCGTACTCACAGCGGACCGTCAACGAACCCTGCAGTTCCTTTCTCACCTCTAAAGAATCTCCTGTCATACGGCCTGCTGTATTTTATTCCTCGACCTTGCTGTTGTATCTTATCCTGAAGTACTTCTGGCAAGTAGTCAGGGATTTCGGTAACTTCAAGTTGAACATCACTCACAAATCTATCGCAGCTGTTGCGTTCAGATAGACCTTCCATCCAGCCTCTTTCGATAATAAGCGTGAGACTCGAGTTTCGCTTTTCTTAAAACTCGTCAATAGTACATATTCTGGCCACTGCATCGTGTTAAATCAAGTCTGTCTGAACGCGACAACTACAGGCAAATGTGAGTGTTGTTCGACCTAAATTATCTGCTTGGTTTCTAAGTCGAAAATAAATTTTTATTTGCATTTCCATATTCTGTGTAAAGCGTACTACTAAGTAATCTGATATCGAAATTCCTTTTGGATTATATTCTCCATGTTTGTTTCACTTCCTGATTTCGATCTTACCAACAGCTAATCTACATTTGTCTTCGCGAGGTGAAAGCCTCACTTTCACAATACTCTACCATCTGACACGTCGGTGTTCTCCAGCCAGAGTACATACCTCTTCGGTTGTTGGATTCTATGTCTTATTTCTCCTAGTATACAGTAGATACAACTAGTGTAGAGTGAAACCGCAAATGATTCAAAATAAGCCCATCGTGGTAGCTTGGAAGAGCACAGATTCTTTAGCCCCGGGTATTGTGACAGGCTAATACGCAAACAGAAACTACTAACCATGACGCACGAGTGTGGCTAGATGGTGTTTTTTGCAAGATGAGAAAGTGTAGTGGTCGAACTCGTAGGACTAACAGCAAGTAATGAACTCGCTCGCGTTCCATGCCACCTTCGACGCGGTAGAAATAGGCGACCGGAAACCGCAGATAGATTTGAAATTTTATTTTGGGCTAGCGTTGCTGGTATAGTCAACTATAGGTGAAACATTTGGCTAGACGATGTAAGACACTCCTGCACCAATTACACTGTATTTTTCAGCAAGTTCTAGGGTGTAGCGCTCCTGTGTAGTACAGTTGCCTGACCAACGTCACCAGGGTCATCAGACACTTGTGATTGTTGTAGTCGCGCCATTTCGATTAGTGGATGCGAAACACATGCGTGTTGTGGTCTCTAAATGGATCACCTTCAGCCTGGATTACCGCCTCTTTCTTGGAGTCTGTCAAGTCGAGAACAGTCAGAGATATAGGCGTTTAACTGTTTTTTTCCTCAATATGAACATCCATAAACGTTTACGGGTAGAAATTTGACAGCTTTTCCTTGTGACCGATATGCTATCCACATCTCAGGCCACAACGGTCGCAGAGCTCAAAAAGTTGAACAAAATATCAGCCAAACCACGTCTGCAGCCAACAGAAGCAAAAACTTGAAAACTATGAACACTTTACACCTTCAAGCAGATTTATTTTCACGAATACAGTTAAAAGTTCTGTCTGGTCATCTTGCTTTAATATGTTCAGATATGGTTGACAGCCGTTTGATTCCACTACAAAGGTTACGGGATAGTTTATTTGCGGAAGCCTAACAAAAACTCATATAGTCCGAATTATGGTGGAAACTAAAGCATTACCAACATACCTTTTGAAGGTAGTGATAACGGTAAAACTGTCTGAAATCTGTCATTCACATGGTGGCAGAAACAAGTTAGTTAGTGTGAAACCCACAAGGATTCCATTATCACATCGTCAGTCTGTTCAAACGCAGCCCCTTTATTTGGTTTCTATCCAACATTTTTGCATGAAGTTGCAAACAGGGTAATTATAAAAGAAATTAACTCCACATAGATGACCAGATGCCTGATTGAGTAACACGTCTATGCACAGAATGTCAACATCAATAGAATGTACAGTCCATGAACTCGACGACATTTAGTCGAAATTCACGGTTATTCAAGGGAATCTTTAACAAAATGATACATGAGGGTTTGTCGTTAGTTTCTAACTACCGTCAAATGAATTTGTGATAGACAGAAGCAAAGGGAAACACTCCAGTTGCCATTCCAATGGAGTTTTAGTTGATATGCTTGTTTCGCAACCCCAATCGCCAAAGTTCGTCGAATAGTCCGGTTGTGGATGGACATCTTTTATGAACTCCATATAAAAAATCACACGCTAAACACCATACTCTTTGAGGGGACTAGTCAACTAAGAAGATAACCAAAGTTGTAAAACTAAAATTTAGCATGAATGGTCTTCTGTGTGTAAGGTTCGTAATCCCCGATTACTAATGAGTAACTTGGATGCACGGGCAATGATTAGAACAGCAAGAATGTAATTGTGTTTAATAGCACTGACAATCCAGATTATCAGGTCAGTCTGATACTAAAAGCACTCGGTTCAGACACTTTTGACTCAAACGGCTGGCCATCTCATCAAAACAGAAAGTAATTGATTGGACCTTGTTAAGTCTCAATAGCAAGTGTCAGGACGGTAAGTCACTACAGAATGGTAATCCAGATACTTGTCCAACTGTCCACAGGGCTCGATCATTGGGATTGCGGGTTGATGTGTAGACGAAAGTACAACATACAAGGCACGTACTTTCATTGGGACTAACTGTTCGTAGGATATCTCTTTCATTCACTTGGGCGGTTAAGATGGACCCTCAGTAGTTCGTGAGAGAAATATAAACGGTTGATCAGCCTATGAGTAGGTGAATGCTCAAAAGGTGTGCAGGGTAGTCTGTACCTCACGCATCAGATAAGTATACTACGATTGAAGTTCGTTTGAGCTCACCTTGAGTTGATACTCTCAAACGGACCCAGAATAAAGAGAATAATTATCTGTCGTTATAAGCTTCTCAGCATACATCTTCTGCATCACCTTCAGTGAATACCGGACATTCGTCTAGTCACAACTTTTTAACCGAAGCTGTATATGACTTAGATTAATTGACTCAATTCCTACTGGGTATGCACTTCCGTAATCCTGGGAACCGTTCAACCAATGCGACCTTCATGATGTTAGAAGGAACCGCGAGCCGGCAATCAGAAAAACAAAGGTAGGCGGACCTTATTTGAAAACGGCTCGAATGCACGCACAGTGATGGGCAGCCGGTGGGCAAAAGACTGCCTTTTATAATATCCCTTCAGTCCGGCGGGGAATTACTGGAAGCAGAAGTTGTTGCGTGATTTCTGCAGATTAATTGTAAGTAGTAGGGTATGTCGGAAGTGCGAAAGCTGTAATCACTTATGAGTAATGTTCAGCTTACATTAACCAAAATTTCCGACTATTTATCAGTATTCCAAGCATAGTTCAACAAACTAATGATTTCTCTGGTTTAAACTTGAAGTGGAGACCTAGTTGTGGGATCACTGGGTAAGACTAACAGGACAGTTACTGCCTTCTCTCGAGACAGTTGATCAACGTGAGAATCACTCACAGATGAATGTAGTTCACCTTTCGCATATGATGATCCAGATCTGTTTAATGTGAGGTCAGTGGCGCAGTGGTCAACACGTTTGCATCATGAAAGCGTGGTCAGAGTTTTAATCTCGCCAATAGCAAGCATATGATTAGTTATAACAAAAGCTAAACTTGGGTGCGGTGTTCCTTTCCGAAAGCATTTTTAGCTATAATCACTCAAGGTGTGTTCAGGGATGCCCAACTCACTTCGTCCGACTGATTTGACGATAATCCACAGAAGAGCTCATCCACACTTGCTTTTTATTGCGCAAATGCTCATACCATCTTTCATGTTGGACTATACACCACTCCACTCCCAGTCACCTCCGAAAGCTGAGTTCGCGAGCGATTAGTCGGCCTTTTACATTCTAATCGAACGCAACTTTTTTTCTCCAACTCAACATACCGAGAATCACAGAATTGTGAAGCAAGTCATACAAAGCTTCCTGAGTAAACAGTGAACTTAATTCGTGGAAAGTTTTTTAAACGATATTTGTCAAGATGCCAAAGTAAATAGCAACTGTTTAATTTAATCGGTCACCGCAAAAGTTTTATGGGTCTTGGCGAAGCAACTTGTGTTCATCTGCAACTTACGCCTAATCCGTGCTGGTTGAGTGCTCCAAATCACCTGGTTCAATCTTTATTTGATGACATGAGCAGGATAAAAAGGTGGAGGTGTACAGAATGAAATAGAAGGGCGTATTCCTAAGGTTAGAGCAATATTCGTTAATCCGACACATGTCTGGCAAAAGATAGGTAACCCTCTGGTGCTTAAGGGTCACGTATGTAAGACGACAATGAGGAAGATATCAATTTGCTGCAGCGAAACCTATTGTCTTCGGTTAGTTGACCACCGATGTCTGCGTTCGATCGTTCGCGTCGGGTGGCACCAACCAGTTAGCAACGAAGAGATTAGGAAACAGGTATTTGATAGTGATTATCGAACGAGTTCCTTCGTTCAATCTTCACACATGCACAGGCTTAGATAGTTATTTCATGTACTAAGGATTCCAACTGGTCGTCTGTCACACCGAACACTGTTTGTCGATGCTGCGGCCGACTGACGTACGATGCCAGTTGGACAGATGATCAGCTAGTGTAGAGAAATGTAATCGTTCACGAAGGGACTGGCCAATGTAAGTCGGGTTCATCTCTCCGGCTATGGCCCTGGCGACTTACGGAGTCGGTGAATGGAGACGTTAGGTGAGATGGTGACTAATCAGGTATAGTGGCGTGAATGCTGTCGTTCGTTGTCCGAGTTGTCTGTGAAGTAAGTGCATTGAATGACGTGTAGCAGTGAAAGCCGTAAGGTAGCTAGCTGTCTTGCTGATGATGCTTTACTTTCACTTACAGCTCGGTTGTTTGTTTGCGATGTCTAAGCACCTTGATGTTGAATGTTTGAATATAGACGTAGCTGTTTTTTTGGTGGTCAAGTCCCTCCTCGTTTCTCTGATTTCTTTCTCACTTCGTATACAGAATTTACTTTCCCTCCGATTCAAAGTTATGTGGTAGTTAAGCATCAATATGAACCACACGCGTTGTATGCCTTTCTATCAACCGATCGATAATTATTTGGGTGGGCCATCTTATCGTTCGGCGGAAATAATCGTTCACAGGATCGGTGTTCTCAAAGCACTCAGTGCCTTACATTGGATTGACTACTGTGTATTCACTTTGTTTTGTTGTTTCTACAATAAACCGTTTCATCATTCCGTTAAGCAGCAAACACAACAATTTAACGACGGGCATTAGCTAATTGAATTACGACGAATTTTCTAAATGCACCTTCCTCATTTTGGAACTTACTTACAGAAAAGTTTACTGCTGACCAAGAGGTAGAGTGGGAAACTGTCTTTCCAAGTTGTGTTCCCTCTACCTGCTATGCTTGTTAGTAACCAGAATTTAGATGACATTTTAGAAAATAAAGTACTCAGTCATTACCACGGAAAGGATAAAAAACGGCACTTTGACAATTTACAGTTAGATACCAAACGAGAGTTAACATCCGTACTGTTATCTGTTGACAGCATATGAGGAGGACGACATGCTTTTACAACACGCTGTAAATTCTGTACAATGTGTCAGCGGACTGAGGAGTTTGTCAACAATTTCTCTCGGCTCTTCCGGACTTTGTCTACGAATAAATCCCTCTCTGGAATCTGCATTACACAATGTTAACCAGTTGGCACGTATCGTAAGAAGTTTTATGGCTATCGGTGTGGTGGCTAGCATTACTACCTCGAATCTATTTGTCGTTTCTCTAATAAGAAGGGCAGTATTCAGAAAGTACGACTTTTCTGACGTCGCTTGTAAGTTGTTTACTTTCAAGTCGACTAATCTAATCGACGAGAACTTGAATATTCAATGAATTGGCAATACCGCAATCAACCACAGCCTTAAAACAACGTCAGATACACCGTTTATTGTCTTCTCAAGTGTGAATGAGCGATACATTCTACTCCGACTCAATATTGAATTGATCGTTCCACAGCTGCGATCGGGCTGTGGCCCTGGCGACTTACGGAGTCGGTGAATGGAGAGGTTAGGTGAGATGGTGACTAATCAGGTATAGTGGCGTGAATGCTGTCGTTCGTTGTCCGAGTTGTCTGTGAAGTAAGTGCATTGAATGACGTGTA